>PVJS01004781.1:29537-67518 GCA_004027185.1 Glis glis
TCTCTCTCTCTCTCTCTCTCTCTCTCTCTCTCTCCTTAGTGAGGACCTCCGCAACTTCGTGAGACCTGGTTTCAAAAATAAAGTATACAAAATAGGGCCGGGGGCGTAGCGCGGAGGTAGAACGCCCTTGCATTCAATCCCCGGTACCGCAAAAAAAAAAAAAAATTTATTAAAATTAATTCCACCCATTTCTTTTTACTTAAAAAACTAAAAAAAAAAGTGGCTACTATAAAAATTTTAATGCCGTGTGTGTGTGTGTGTGTGTGTGTGTGTGTGTGTGTGTGAAAGAGAGAGAAAGTGAGATACTGGAGATTGAACCCAGGAACATTCTACCTCTAAGCTACAGCCCCAGCCCTATTTTATTTTTTATTTTAAAACAGGGTCTCAGTAAGTTGCTGAGGGTCTCACCAGGTTGCTGAAGCTGGCCTTGAACCTGTGATCCTCCTGTCTCAGCCTTCCAAGTACTGGGATTATAGGTGCGCACCACCATGCCCGGCTATGTATTATATTTCTATCAGAGGGTGCTGCTCTAGAATTAGAAAAAAATGTCTGCCTGGTTTAAAGGCAACTTGTCTAGATTGACTAAAGATAGTTGACTGATAATATTAGAATGATATGCACCATCTTGCAAGGTGGTTTAGTTGCTGATTACAATTGGGTGCTCCCGTGGCAAACTGTGTGGGTTTAATATGGGTGATTGCTGGATTTTTGTAAAGTAAAGGGGGTGACTCTGGGTCACTCCTTGTTAGAGGGTTAAATGGAAAATGTATGCCAAGCATTCAGTGTGCAGCCTGATAGAAGACACACTGATAAAAGATGGCGGCACGTGCTTCCTTGCTGGCAGGCGGCCCGGGGTTCACCCTCAGCCTCTGAGGACTGCTCTTCCCATTCCTGCACGTGCCCCCTCCATCTTCCAGGGACTGACTTTACTTCTGCTTCAGCCAGAAAGAAAGAAAGAAAGAAAGAAACCTTTCCATTTTAACAGTCTCCTATGATTAGATTGGGCCCATTAGGGTAATCTCCCTGTTGGCTGACTCCGGGCCAACTCATTAGGAGCCTTTGTTACATATGAAACATCCCTCATCCCCATGTCCCATACCCTGAGCGTAATAGCTCCTCATACTCCCAGTCCCAGGGATTAGGGTGGGAAATCTTGGGGTCCACTTTAGGATTCTTCCGGGTACATCTCGTTTCTGCTTCCGTAGTTACTGACCAGGTCATTTAATCTTTTATGGTAGAGGGTGAATGAGGGTGTGGAAAGGGGCCAAGAGTTTTACACTAAGGAATGTCGTTCTGCATAGAAACCTGAAGCCAGGAAGAGGTGGTTCCCACCATTGCCTCTTACTGACCCCCCCTCCCAATATATTCAAAAAAGCTATAACGCAAAGTATAGTGGAAAGGTGACTCAGGAGGTACGGAGAACATGGTGGAGCACCTGGCTGGTCTCCGAGAGGGAATTTAACCTGAGCCAGAGAGATCTGACACTCAGATCTGACACTCCCTCCAAGAGGACAGGGAGGGTGGCCCTTGATCCCACGGGACTGTGCTAAAGAACTGGCACTCGGCTTAGGATGCTGGGGGACAAGGTCAGCAGAACTTGGGGGTGGGAGATGAATCTGGAACTCTAGTATGAAATTGTGGGAACCCCCTTTTTAGGAGATTTTTGCAAGAAATAGGGAAAGAAGTCCGAGAACCTGAACCAAAATAATGGCAATAGGAATGGAAAGGGGAGCTAAATTGTAACAAAACCCAGAAAACAAAAAGAGGAGTTGGGAATAGATTGAATGAAGTCAAAGATCAAAGCATGCTTCCAGATCGGAAACTAGAAGAATCTCGGTCAATGGGTAAAACAGGAAGAACTAGTTTGGGATGGAGCCTCGTGACTTTGCTCTTTAGTAACACTGCATATAAAAATGTTAGTTTTCTCCAGTCTCTTCCATCTCTCTCTCTCTCTCTCTCTCTCTCTCTCTCACACACACACACACACACACACACACACACACCTCTCAATGCTATTCTTTCCCTCTCCTGCCACGCCACCAGAATCCTTCTCTTCTCCCACACACCATCCCCCTCCCTCCATCTGCACTGACCCTCTTCTGGCAAAGGTCTTAGTGACTCTCCCTGTAGACAAACCCAAGGTCATCTTTCTTTTTTTTTCTTTTTTTTGGTACTAGGGATTGAACCCAGGGGCATTCTACCTCCGAGCTACACCCTCAGCCCTATTTTTATTCTTTATTTTGAAACAGGGTCTCGCTAAGTTGCAGAGGGTCTCACTAAGTAGCTGAGGCTGGCTGTGAACCTGGATCCTCTGGTCTCAGCCTCCCAAGTACTGGGATTACAAGCATGTGCCATCACCCCTGTCCAGGGTCATCTTTGTAGTCCATATCTCCCAGGCCTCTCTGCAAACTCCCATCTTTCCTTGGTTCCTAAGACCCTCCCCTCTCTTCTTTCCCTTCCTAGCTCAGTGGCCTTGGTGAGTCCCTCTCCCTCTGCTCATCCTTGGAGTGTTTATGATCCAGAGCCCCTTAAAGTTCTCTGCTCACTGGACAAGTTCTCCAAGCAGTCCAACGCTGCACAGTTATCCTGAGGATGCTTAGCTCAGTATTTGCACATAAGACCTCCCTCTGACTACTTTTCCCACCAGCAACACCTCCAGTGTTTCTCTGAACAGCCAAGGCTGCATCTATTTACCTCCCAATCCATCCTCTTTCAGTTTCCTCTACTGCTACTAGTGGCCAGAAATGGGGGAAACCGCCCCTTCCCCTCATCTCAGCCCCCCTCTTTCAGCCCCGTCTGCTTCCAGCTCCACTCGGATCCAGGGTCCCTTGTCTGACAGCTGCAGAAACTCTTCTGCCCCTCCTGTCTACCTGCTCCAATTCACCTACTCATCTTCGACAGGCTTATTTTCCTAAAATATGTATTCGTGCCTGGTGTGGTGGTACATGGCTGTAATCCCAGTACTTGGGAGGCTGAGACAGAAGGATCACAGGTTTGAGAACAGCCTCAGCCATGTCTATTAGCAGCTGTGACCTTTCTTTGCTCTTGTCTATTTATTCTTTGTCACCCAATGAGCTTAGCGCCTGCCTGGTTCATAGGAACCATGTAAGAAACACTGAAGGCCTAAAGTTTTCATTTAGAATGAATCAAAGTCAGAATCCACTGGAGAGCCACTTTATATTTTTTATAAATTTCTAAACTTCCCAGCAAAACAGATCTTGACCTGCTCCTCAAAGTCCCTGGATGACCAGACACAATGTCAGGATGTGACTCCTAAATTTTTGAGATTTGCCTGGTGAAAATTTCAGAGAGAGTTTCTGATGAAGACCATGACACAGGAGAGGATAAAAGTGAAAGACAAGACCAGAGTTCACTTGCCCCTACTCCACTAAGGATACCCACGAAAAATACAAAGTCAGGCATGGTGGCTCACACTTGTAATCCCAGTACTTGGGAAGCTGAGACAGGAGGATCCGGGTTCACAGCCAGCCTCAGCTACTTAGTGAGGCCCTCCATGACTTAGTGAGACCCAGTTTCAAAATAAGGAATTAAAAATAGGGCTGGGGGTGTAGCCTGGAGGTAGAATGCCCCTGGGTTCAATCCCCAGTACCCCAAAAACAAAAAAAGAAAAATACAGTGTGGCCAAAAAGAATACGTAGCTCACCATGCATCTAGACCCAAATGTGGATATGAGAGAGAGAGAGAGAGAAAGAGAGAGAGAGAGAGAGTGTGTGTATGTGTGTGTATGTGTGTGTGTGTGTGTGTGTGTGTGTGCGCGCGCACGCACATGCGCGCACGCAGAGGTCAAGAGTGAAGTGAACTTGAGCAAGCTTTCTAGACGCCAAAGGGGGGGTTCCTCTCCTGTAAAATGGGGCTGGGAATGGTGCTGCCAGTATTAAAGAGGGCAAGGTATGTAATCATGGCATGACACAGATCATTCAGTGGGAAGGGAAGGAAGACAGGGCTTGGGCTGCACCAGCCAGGTTCAGCCTTCACTGTCAGGAACACACACAGCCTCTCCCCGCCACAGTTCCAGGTTAGCCCCTTTCGCAGCTACTTGAGCAATCCCTACAGGTCCCAGCCTACCTCTGCCACCCAGTCCATCTCGACTCTAACCATGTTTGCTATGTTCTCGATGCAAATGCCACACAACAAACCGAGAGACTACTTAGCAGACAACCTCTCCGCTAGCAGATAATGCATACGGTTCCAAGCTCTCTCACTTGGGATTTTAAGGTTAAAAAAGAAATCTTGGCTTTTCTCTCAGAATTGTTGAAATACTAGGTGCGCATATGTGAACCCTTGCTTCTTCACCTCAGACATGGAAACGATTCTGGGGGTCTCAGGGGAGAGTTTCCAGGGTGTTGGGTTCTGCTGGTTCTCTTCAGTATAAATTTGCCTGTCTGGATAATCTTATGCCCACGTCCACCCCCATCCATGCCTGTTAAATCTGAGCTTATCAACTTCCCGTGCATTGGTTACTTCTTACCTTGTCATTCATAATTAGTGCAAATAATTCTGTCCCTGCCCTGTTCTTTAAAAAAAAATCTTTATAGAGTCATTTTATGTACTTGTAAACTATGATCTTTTAAAATTTTTTTTTGTTAAGGATGCTCCTTGGAGACTATACATATTTAAGTCCTTTAATCTTTCATTATAGGGCAGTCCTTCAGAAGCCCTTAGTATTTTATTTGCTCTTTTTGCTTTGGCAAAAATATATGACGAAGGAGCTGCACATCCTGTTCTCCTCCCTGTTTAAACAGCGTCTGGAAATCTGAAATAATTACCTCCTTTTTTATTTTTAATGTTTTTTTAAGTCATCTTATACTAATATTGTGGAGTGGAGCTGAAAGCTTTAAGTTTGCACTATTTGAAATGTTCAAATCCTAAGGCTTTGAGAAAATAGTATTTCCTCCTTGTTATTCACTGGGTGCTGACCATTATCAATATACAAGGGTAATTTCAAATTCGCAATATTATATGTAAATATTCAAGGAAAAGAAAACAAGTTTATAGGACTTTGTTTAATGTGGTTGCCTATAGCTGTACATGCAGTATGTATGCATATTTCATATGCAATAGTGTGCTTCTTATTTGGGAATTATCATATGGTAATTATTTCCAATAATAATTGATATCTGTTATTTCAAGAATGGGTGGTTTCGATATAACCAACGTATCCTCCTAGAAAAGAGAAGAGAAAGAAAACAAGCAAGGGGAGACTGTTTCCAAAACATCCTATCATTGCAAGTAAATGATCACGATGTTTAAGCACCAGCTTGTTTCTCTTAGAAGACATTTCCAAATTATTTTGATTGCTCTAATGGATGTATGTATTTTTTACTTCTTACATTTAGCCTCTGCTATGTGACAGAGTTTTAAATGGTTTTTGCACTAAGTTAGGGTCTGGTTTTAATTTCACCTTGAATTCTGATTCATTCCTACACCTTCTGGATGTATTTTCATCTTTATTAAATACATCACATTTAAATCACATATAGAGCTTAAAAGAGGTAATTCTAAGGCAGATAAAGATTCAGGATTAGTTAGCAATGGAAAACAGTGATGGAAGGCACAAAAACATCAGGTGCCCATGTCACTGTTTATTTCTTATTTGGTGATTTACTGCATTTTGTGCCAAATATGCTGGATAAATTTGGACAATGACATAAAAATATCCAGTGCTAAAAAGTATTAGAAGCAATGAACTAACAAAAAACAGTAGAAATTCAGTTTTTAAATTTGCATTTATTGTCATTAGAATGAAAATGCATGAACTGTCAGTAAATTTGGTGTTTGTTACCAGTATATTTATATGACTATTTTTTATTTTCCTACTTCCTGTTATTTCAGAATGTGTACATGGAATGAATCCTTCTAGAGATGTCCACGCTATGTTAGATCCTAAATTATATTTTTATAAAAAAATGCACATTCATGTATGCATATTTATTATTTTATATCCATGTATCTCTCTATATAACTTATTATATAATTTTACCAAATAATTAAAGCCTTTTTGTGCTGATTCAAAGATACTTAAAAGCAGTTCTCCATATTGCAGATGTCATACCATATAAAATATGCCAATGAAACCTTAAATGATACCTTCAGTTCTAGGGCATTTACCACTTACACATTCTGCTATTATTAAATGACTCTATAGGACTCTAAAAAAGATTATAAAGCTTGGCTTCTATCTGTTATAACCCAGTTTATTACCTTTGTTATAGCAGTGGTAATGCAAAAATTTTATGAGGGTAAAATGTTTACGAAGCATCCCTAAATTTTAAAAAGATTAATTTAAAAATATTCTGTTTGCTCCTTGAGAGGTGCACAAGTGATTTATGAGGCCAATGTGAAATGATTGCACGTGGACCGCAGCCTCCCATGGAAATATTCACATAGACGAAGAATGTAGTGCCAGAACTAAGACATCTCAGCCCCCTCGTAATTAAATTTCAAAAGTGAAATAATCTCAAAGCCACTTCAGAGGAAAAAAACCTTTACATTCTAATGTTCAAAACTGGACAGTATTGCATAGCAGGTCCTGTGCACATATATGTTACTATTCATAGGAATTGTTCTCTCTCCATTCCTATGACATTATTACCAACTTCAGCAGTTTGGTCCAGAACCAATAGTAAGATACATTCTCTATTTTTTAAAAAAAAATTAGAATAGAAATATTTTTAAAGAAATAGTACATTTTTAGAAATCTAATCTTGGAAACATCGTGTCACTGGCAAACGAAGGGTAATTTTGATTTTAAGAGAATTGTCGAGATTCCAATTCCACTTTTAAGCTAAGCTGATTTTGGAGAGGGTTTTTGAAAGACCAAAAATGCAAAACATTTAGGCATTTTCTGAGCCCACCTAAAATTGTGGAAGAAAAACGTCAATGAATTCTAATTGTTCTCCAGCGAGAAACTGTCGTCTTGCAGCTTACCAAATACTACCTTTGAATTCACTGTGGAAACTTTCATTTCATTCCTGTTAGGGGCATTTTCAAATTTCCCCCTGCGACGAATTTGGAAGCATCTGTCATACAGCGTCCTCCCAACAGATCGCCCCGTCACACTTTCCAGTTTGTATCATGCAAATTTTAAGTAGTACTCCGGAGAACACTGGAAGAGAACGAACGTGGTCATGTTTCCTTTCTCTCTTGGACAGTGAAGGAAGGGAAGTTCTATATTGTCGCTGAAATGCGCGCTGGACCTGGAGAGGAATTCCTCTTTCCCTGCGTGGTGTTACAGAACTTTATAAACTCCGTAAAAACCCGCTTCCTTCTAAGGGACTCCCGGGACCCCTCGCCCGAGTCCCCTGCTGCCCGCTTACCATTCATTTTAGTTCCTCAAACAAGGAGGGGGTGGTGGTTTTGTGTGTTTCTGGTTTTCAAGTGTGCACCGCGAAGCGCAATTTACAAGCCGCGCAGGTCCCGGGCCCGACCTAGACGCTTCCGTAGCTGTCATCCTGGTCGTCGGGCTTCAGTCTCGGGACCTGCCGATTGAAAATCAGCTGAGCAGCGCTCAGGTTGCTGCTCCAGAGAACTAACCTCGGTGCCTGTATTGCGGTAACTTACTTTCCTTTGGAAAGGGAACGAGACCCTCGGCAGAAGTCCCGACCCGCAGCCCCTCCCAGGGGTCCAAGCCCTGGAGGGGCCTCCTCTGACCCTTGACCGCCGGGTCAGCTATGTCCCCGAGTCACGGCCCCTTCAGTCTCCGCCACACTCATGCTCCATCCCTGTCCCCGGAGTTCCCTGAGGATGCCCTTGGGGGGTGGCCCCAAGAACCCTTGGTCTGCTCTTGGGGAACCGAGCCCAGGAGAACAGGTTCCTCTAGTCTCGAACTCGCCTCTCGAGCGGGCAGCCTGGGTGCCGGACTCTCAGAAACGATGGCCCCGGGCTGGAGAGCGGCGGGCGGGGAGGCCGAGGCCGGGTTGTGTTTGGCAGCGCTCAGCCAAGGTGGAGGGTTACAGACGGGACGTTGGAGGAGTTTACACCTGAAATCGGGCTTCTTCAAAAATCATTTACAAAGAAAAACAAGATAAGTTTTCTTCCCGAGACCCCAGATCCCAATAAAACTAAGAGAATGCAGTTCGGTGCTGGCAGTGCCCGTGCCCGGGGTTTCCTGGCACTTGCTGGACCGAGGGGAGGCCCAGCCGGGGAGAAGCGCGGGGGCGGGAGGGGTTGCAGAGGCCGAGGACCCCCGGACCCTGCCCGCAGGAGTCACCCAGGCACGGGGCACGCATGGCCGCAGAAGGCCATCAGCGCCGCCTGGGCGGAGGGGCCTCGGGAAGACGGGACTCGGGCGGGTCTGAGCAGCCTGGACCCCGGACCCCCGAGGGCCCCCCAGCTCAGGGCCGCGGGGGCGGGACGCGCAGCTCTAGCTGGCTCCGGCGACCGCGTCCTGTCCTTGCTCCCCACACTCAGTTCTTACTAGAGGACCCGAAGGCCGCGCGGCGGGAGCGCAGAGCCTGCGCCGTCGGGGCGTCCGAGTGCACCGCGCGGCCGCCGGTGCCGGGCTCCGAGCGAGGGCCGCTGCTGCCCCCTGGCGTCCGCCCGAGCCCTCGGGCCGGCCCGGCCTCCCCGCTGCGCCGCCCGCGCCGCCCGCCCGCCTCCCGGGGCCTGGGGCGAGGGAAGTGGCCTGGGCGCCCCGGGAAGGCCTGGGCACCCGGCCCGCCACCGCCTCCGGCCCCATCGGGCCCCGGCCGCGCGTCCGCGTGGGGAGGGAGGGGACCCGCGGGGACGAGTGAGGGCCCCCGCGCGGGGGAGTGAAGTTGGGGGGTCGGTGGTGCCTGGCCGCGGAGGGATGGGGATCCGGGGAGGGAGGCGTGAGCCCGGCCGGATGGGGGGCGGGAGTGGCCCGCGCGGGGCCAGGGGCGGGTCCTTTAAGCTGGCGACCAGGCCCTGGGCGCCGCGGGGACCGGGACGCGCGCTGGGGGAAGTTCCCTGCGGCGCGCAGAGCCGGGGTGGGTTCGGCCCCCGGGCGGCCGGAGCGCGGGGGCGGAGAGGAGCCGGGCGGTTTCCGGGGAGCTGGAGCGCGGACTCCGGGCCCGGGCGATCCCCGCTCTGCGCAGGCTTCCTCTCGGCGGACCGGGAGCGATCGGGGCGGATGCTTTCAACTTTCTTTCCGGCCTCTGGTTCTTGGGGTCTTCTTTTAGTAGGAAACTCCTCTGCTGGCCGCTAAGCTCCAGCGCGCTGCGTAATCGCGCCGCAGCCCAGACGCGGCGAAAAACACTAATTAAACAAAATACACCAACAGAGAACGCTAAAAAACACCACCGTCATTTTGTGGGGCACCGTCTGGTCTTATTAAATGAGTCAGCGCCACTTGGCCGTAGCTGCTAACCAGGCCTTGGGGGCGCGCAGAGCCGCTCTCCGGCCAGCCCCGGGGGAATCCCACCCCGGCCCGGGCCGCGGAGGTATGGCCACGGGCGGCCACGCGGGCTCCGGGACCGTCCAGGGACTCCGGCCCGGGTCCCCGGAGCCTCGCGGCGGCAGCTGCATTTCCAGGGCGCGCGAGCGGCCCCCCTCTCTAGCTGGCGCCCGGGCCTCTCCAGGCGCAGCTCCCGGGCTGGGTCCTCCCAGGCCGGCTTGCCTCTTTCTCCTCCTGGGTCTCCCGGGCCCCGGCCGCCCGTGGCGCCGCTGCGCCCTGCAAACCCCTAGGCGGGCCGCGGCGCCACCGAGCGCGTCGCTGCTGGGCTGGGGTCGGCACGCGGGCGGGGTCTTGTGCAAACGTGTGCGTGTGTGCGCGCGTGGCCCCGCGTGGGCGCGGGTGCCCGGGGAGCGCGGGGGTGGCCGCGGCGGACTCCCCGCCGAGGCTGCGTACAGTAGCGCGCCGCGGCGGCGGCGGGGGCGCGCGGGCCAATTCCAGGAGCCGGCGGCAGCGAGCCGCGCCCTGGCTGATACCGGAAAGGCCTGTGATTGGCCGCCGGCCGCCCCTATGCAAACGAGCTGAGGGAATGGAATTCCTCGGGCCGGGCTTACAGTAAAAGCACGTTCATTTCCAGGCACTCTCATTCATAGAGCCAGCGGGCGCGGGCGGGACGGGCGCCCCGCGGCCGGACCCAGCCAGCGCACCACGCTGCCGGGCCCTGCGCGCCCGGGGACGCCACAAGAAAGTCAACCTCTGCTACTTCTCCTGGGCCTGCGTTGGACGTTCCTTTTTAATATATATATATATTTTTTTAAATTTTTCTCCTTACTTTTGAATGAACTGAACTGGCTTCTTGGCTGGATGTTTCAACTTCTTTCCTGGCTGTAAACTTTTCCCCCTCGATTGTTACCTTTGACAATTTCGGGAGAAAGTGCGCTGTGGTTCGCGGCGAGCCGGGAAGTTGCGTGTGCGTGGGAGTGTGTGCGCGCGTGTGTAACTCGAGCCGCCCGGCCCGTTTCGATCTGCGCCGCAGAGCCCGCTCGCAAGCCGGCTCCACCTGCTGCGGTTACGCGGTGCTCGCTCGTGGGTATTAGTCGGAGCAGCTCACCCGCCGGCACTGGGGCGACGCTGGAGGAAGATCATCTCGCTGCTGCCGGAGTCCAGGCTGACTCACCGAGCCGATGTAGACTGTGGCTGGCTCCCGGAGAGTGCGTGTCTGCGCGTGTGACTCGGCTGCTGCTCAACTCCCACCAAACCACAGGATCAGCCACAAACTTAACCAACACTCCCAAACCCCAGTTCTCAGACGTGGAGAGCCGTATCCTGAGTACCATCGACTTGGACTTTTTTTTTTTTTAAGGATTAGCTAGTGCTCTTTGAAAAGCTGAATTTTCTGCACTGAGCATTTTGCCAGAATTTATTGAAAGAACATGACAAGTAATTCTAGCCCAGCCCTCTTCCAACTACTGAAGCTGATTTTCAAGCCTACTTAAAAAAAAAAACTGCAGCGAACATTAATGGATTTCTGTTGTGTTTAAATTCTCTACAGATCGTACTGTAAATATTTTATGAAGTAGCATTTGTATATATTTATATATACGTGCACATACATTAGTAGCACAACCTTTGCAAGTCGGAGCTCTTGCTTTTGAACACCGGAGACAGTTTTTCATGATAAAAGGAACGCCGTGTCTGGAAGACACTCCTGTATTTTGTGTTGTGTTGAGACTTTAGACAAAATTCACCTGCAAAAAAGAATAATAATAATAATAATAATAACCTGACAGGCAACTGACTACTGGAACTTCCAAATGATGTATTTGCTAGTCGTTTTGTTCTCCGCATAAATGTTTTAGAAAGTGTATAGGAATTTTGCCTTCGGGAACTTTCATAATAGCCAAAGACTGAACTTGAACTCTGAAAACAAGACTCGGAAGAAGAGAGTTTGATTTGAATTTGGGTTCTACTCGCCCACTTTTTAATGCACTAAGTGATCGGTTGCTAGGAGCCCCGCCTGGGTCCCAGGCCGATCGGCATAACTAGAATTCTCCCCATCCTGGACTGTGGGTAACTTAGTCTCCCTCCTCCCCCAGCCCTCCCGCAGTAATAAAGGCCCCTGAACTTGTATGTTGGTCTCCCGGGAGCTGCTTGCTGGAGATCCGCGCCCCTGTCGCCGTCCGGTAGGAGCTGTTTGCAGGGTCCTTACTCAATCGGCTTGTTGTGATGCGTATCCCCGTAGATGCCAGCACGAGCCGCCGCTTCACGCCGCCTTCCACCGCGCTGAGCCCGGGCAAGATGAGCGAGGCGCTGCCGCTGGGCGCCCCGGACGCCGGCGCCGCCCTGGCCGGCAAGCTGAGGAGCGGCGACCGCAGCATGGTGGAGGTGCTGGCCGACCACCCCGGAGAGCTGGTGCGCACCGACAGCCCGAACTTCCTCTGTTCCGTGCTGCCCACGCACTGGCGCTGCAACAAGACCCTGCCCATCGCTTTCAAGGTACTCGGCCCGGGGCGGGTGGCAGGAGCACGGGCAGAGGTCGGCCGGTGCCCGGGGCTATCCCAGAGGGCAGCGGCTAGGCGGCCGGGGCCGGGTTCGAGAGAGGGACCCTGGTCCTTTTCCCTGAGCTTGGGATGCAGAGATGCTGTGTTGCCTTGGCGACCCTCGGGAGGGACCCGCCTCAGCCCGCCGGGCGGGCAGCATCCAGGACGGGCTGAAATATCAGGATGCCCCCAAGATATCCTGGCAAGGCCTTATTTTTGATACAATGTAGGAAAAGTTATAACCTAGCAGGGGACAAGCCCGTATGCTTCCTCAGGCTCCCCCCTCCACCCCCATTCAACCCACTTTGTCCCTCTCAGATGCAGATGAAGGCCTCAGGAAATAAAATAGAAATACTTTTATACCTTACGGTCAGTAAAAACAAATTAAGAAGAGAAAGTGTCAGGGATTTCTCCCCGCCCCTCTTTAAACCACTCTGTGGGAATTAACATGTCCAAAGTCCACATGGGCAGAGTTAAGTTTGCAAAAAGTTTTCTGCGGAGTTTTGCGAGAGCTTCTAAGCCTCCCGCTGCCAGAAGCCCAAAGCAGCGAATCCTGTTTCTTTCTTTTCCTGGAACCCTCCTGAACGTTATCGCTGGCTCACCTAGATTAAGCCCCGGGCAGCGAAAGGTGAGGAGGTGTCTTCCCAGATCAGGGAGGTACAGTCCGCCAGTTTTGCTGTTAGAGGAGGGGACAGCCGGGGACGGCAACTTCAGCTGTGCCGCCCCAAAGGTCTCTCATCACTTTTTACCTCTGATCTTGAGTTGCCTTTAAAAACCTTGGCCTTCAAAAGGGATGTATAAACAACCCCGGGCGTTTTTAAACAACCACCCTACTACCCTGGCAGCCAGCAGGCGGAATTTTATTTCTGCGGTGGGGATTCAGTCTTCCGTGGGTTTAAAAAGGGGCAGCTTTTTAGTACAATCAATGCGGTCATTTCCTGTTCATTTAAAAGGCTAAATAAGACAGGTGATTCAAGCTGTAAAGATAGGCTACTCTTAAAAAAAATTGGTTAAATAATTGTCCCCTTTAAGGGGGAGATTAATTTAATATAAGCTTTTTATAGTCCCAGGCCTCAGCCAGATCTTGATCTAATTACAGTGAATAGTGTTCACTTTTTAAAACCGGGTTGTTGGGGTTCTTTACTTTTAAACTTTATACACTTTCCAAAGTTAGATTGTGATTTGAAAAAAAAAACACGATTTGCAATTAGCTCTGTCCATAGAATTGTCTCCTTTTCCAATTAGTTTTCTGAAAGCATTTTTATTTGTAGGGGGCGTGGAGGTGGACATGAGAATCATGGGAGAAGCTACTAGACTCTTCCTTCCATTCCTCTGTTTATTTAGATTAGGATTGAGGGGCATTTCAATTTTAAACCACTTTAATCCCTTTACCCAAAGGGTCTCAGCTGGTGCATCTCCTGGCTGGCCCCCTCTGAAAGGGGACCTAACAGGGCTGGGTCCTTGGGTCACTGTCATGTAAGAGCAGAGAGAAGCAGATAATTAACCAAAGGGCCATTTAAGCCAGGTGTCCTCTGTGCCCTGACATACTAGTGGGCTAAGGGACTTACGGCTTTCTTTGGAGGGAAGTCAGGGTCTCTTCTGACCCCCCCCTCCGCTGCTAGGGAACCCACACCCCAATATATCAAGATACTAAATGATTAAATAAAAAGGAGTTGGGCAACGAAAAGTCTTGAGCCACCGCTTGAAAGTATTTATTTTCTTCTAAAAGAATGAAAAGTCATACAAATTGCTTTTATGAACCATCAGAGAGTTCCTTTCAGCAGAAATTGCAATAACCAGAGAAGTTTCCTTTTCAAATGACTTTAGACAATTCACTGTTAAAAAAAAACTGAATTTGTTTTACTGAGTGATAGCCTGTAGAGATATATTTCTTGAAAAAAAAAGTTAAATTGGGTCTTTTGAAAATATTTGGGGAACAGAAAAGGATAGCAGAGAAATACGACCAATTGATTATTATCTGTTACCACTAAGTCTCCAAATGAGAGTCCCTTCTTCAAGGAGACCTGCTCATTGAATAAGGGAAGGAGTAGACAGAAGTTTCAGTTCAAGAACAAACATAGAGTTTAGGGATAAAAGCAAGCTGAAGTTCAAAACCTGCCTGGGTCCTGGCTTGATTTACTGTGGGCCCCCCAACTCCTCTGTACTTAGGTACCCACCAACACCTCCTGAGCAGTCTCTACAGAAATGATTCCTTTAAAATTTGGATTTTAAGTTTCAGACAATCTCTTTAGGAAGTTAATCCTTAAAGAATTATTAGATTCCCTGTAATAAAGAAGAAAAAAATGTGAAACAGTTATAAACTCTGATGATATTGATGAAAAGGGTCTCTACATTGCCTCTTTAGGAGTCTTCTAAAGTTCTATGTGTAAATCCTTTGCTTTCATCTTTGGAACTAGCAAGAGATTTAAAATTAAGAAGTTTCTTTAAAATAGATTAAAATCATTCTAATTACTTATCCTGGATTGCAACCTGTTCTCCACCCCGCTTCCTTCTGATAGAAGATCTTTATTTTAGCATAGGAGAGATACTTATTTTTACTATGGAGAAAATATTAAATTTGCTGTGAGTGGCCCAGTATTTACAGAAGCAGTCTACCAAGCTGTTTGGTTGACGTTAGGATAGATTTTGTAATATTATAATGTTACAGTTTGTTTAGGCCCTGGTACACCAGGATCCAAAGACATAAGCATGCCTTCAACAGAGAAGTTCAGAGACCTTGGATACTGGTGATGATAACATGCTTTTCATAAAGAAGAAATAATGATGTTGCCGGCAGCCAGATCACGGTCCCTAGCTCTGCGTTAAGTGTCATCTCTGCTGAATTCTACGTTCCACTCCACAGCCTTCTTTGAAACACTGGAAGATTAAGGGATTTGAAGTAAATGAATTGTAACTGTAATTTCGACCTAATTAGAATTGGTCGAAAACGCCAGTTTGAACTGTGAACGGGCTAGCCAAGAACAGTAATTGGAGGCCTATATAGCGTAGAGAAGAGTTGATATTTTGCCCAACTTCCTGATACTTTAAAAACAGAGAAGTAAAACAAAATATGAGATCTCTTGGGCCAGCAAGTCCCTTCTTGTCTGTTTGGTCTGTGTTAGAATGTAAATGTTTGTGTTCCCTTACCTATTGTTTATAGTCTTTCAGTCTAGTTGCTTCTTTTTCCTGTTTGAACTTAGATTATTATTTTTTCATTCTTTTCATATTGCCTATCAGTGACATAATCTGGATCAAATTAGCAGATATATTCGTTTTAAATTGAAAAACATTTTAATCTAGCCTAAGTAGCCTAAGTATGCTTGTTAATTGGATGAGATACATTATTAGTGACATTTCCTTGGAAAACAATTCTTCCTCCCCCCAAAAAAATCCTTCAGAGATCAATAAAAGGCCAAGTAAGTGATACTGAACACTCAGATATCTTTGATTGGGGCTGCATTTTAAAAAGTGGGAGGGATGAAAGCTAAAACCCATTTTTTTTAATTTTTAAATTCCAACATCAGGCACCTTTCTTATCTAGCCACCGTGATAATGTTGTTATGCTATAATTCTTTCTACTTGGTGTCAGTCTCCTGAATTTGCCAAATTGCTAATGAGGGTGGTATCTGACTGATGAGAGGCACAGGCAGGGCACCCTGAAAGACATAGAGGAGGAGCATTTGGGTGGTTACAAAACAAGATTTATTTACTTTAATCTCTTTGCAGATTCAGTTCCAACAATGAGTTATTCAGTTGGAAAGCCATGCCGTTGATCCAGTACCCTGTACACTTACTGAATATTGAACTCAAAGTAGAAAAGCTTGGGTCACCGCAGGGAGATGGGGATGAGGAAGTAGAAATTTGTGTTCAAGGAGGGCATTTCAACATGGTGAGCTAATTTCGCACAGGGAAGTGAACAGAGTGAAAAAGAAATGGGGAAAATGTGAAGAGACTAAAAAGAGCAGCACTCAGCGAGCACATTTTGTAGGAATGGAAAGAAAGGGCAAAAGAGATCAATTAACTGATCAGGGAGATTTTTTTTTCAGTAATGTCTTTTGAAACAAAAGAGAATTGTCATATTAGAGTTCTTAACTAAATGGCAAAAATACATTTATAATGAGAATTAAATTAGAGATTGCTTGGAGAATAAACAGCAAGGCTTTGAAATCCCCTTGGTAGAAAACATGTCCAGCAAAATTGGAATGAAAGGATTAAAAACAGAGGTAAAAGGCCCAGACCTGGTTTGACAGTGCAGATTGCATAAATTAGCTGAGAAAGATGCTTACCTGGGACCATGAGGCTCGATCAGACTTATGAGGTCTTAGGATCCGGAGTATTTCCCCCTCTTGGAGTGACTGGGTTCATTTACTGTCACGTTCCTTAGAACCCAAGAGCTAAAGCAGATACGAGGAATAAAAGCAGTAGATAGTCATCTGAAGGACACAGGGGAGGGGTCATGACTAAAGCACACCATGGAGACGTGGGGACGAGAATGTTGAGAAACACGATTTCGATATCAGACAAATGAATCTCTGGCAGCCCTATTTGCGTACAGAAGAAGAGGACTGAAAATATTCCTACCCCAAATTATGGAGCAATTATTAGGTAAAAGTTGGGAGGTAGAAAACAGGGGGAGGAATAATAACAGTAGATTAACAAATGCTTCGCTAGTACCGCTTGGAAAACAACCGCCACCAAATTATACAGTGATACAATTGGAATAAATAACACAGATTTCACTGCTGGCTGAGAAAATATCTTAAAGGATATCAGCGGTGATAGGAACAAATTAAAACCTGGGACATTTTGATTTGAAGTTCTACGACCACTCTGAGCAGTTGAAACAATGGAAAGTTTAGCCAATAATAAATGTCTAGACCAAGAAAACAGTTTCCAGAAGGGTCAGGTAATGGCCAAGAAATAGATATTATTGCACAAAACATCTTCAGGCCATGCTCTTCAGGGCAATTTACCTTGAAATTGCTCCTTTTAAAAAAAATTCCCTGAATATCAAAATAATTCTTTACCAGTTTTCTTCAATACTCCTGATCATAAGCCCAGACTTTTCCAATTACATTAAAGAAATTCTTCATCAGAATCAGCCAGGGTTTGGAGAAAACCTCAGTCATCTGTCAGGATGTAATTAAGTCATCTCTGGGACTCACAGATATAAAAATGCAGCTGAGCTTCACCCTTGATATGAGAACCGTTGGAGTGGGAGCCCTCTTCTCTGAGATCTGTCCATTCTGTAATTAGTAATAATCAGAGGGTACATTTTTCTGATTTTTTCCCCTTGTATGCCAGAATTCATTGCTAGTAAAACTCAGTGCCATTGTAGTGAGCAGGGGAATCGAAGATGACGTGCAAAGGGACAACTTAAGTCACTCAAGAATCATCGGCCAAAGTCAAATTTAATGTTAGCAAAAATAAGTTTAAAGACTTTAAAAAGTCCAGGCTTAGTTAGTCTGGTCAGTGGAGAGCTGAACAATTAAAAGATGGGTTAGGTTATAAACAAACACAAGACATTCTGTTTCTCAAATAGGAGGAATTAAGAAGAGACGATTGTATGCATGAGAACATAGCTTTTCAAAGTCCTTGTTCTTGGGAGTCCTGTTCCAGCTGTGTTAAAACCTTATGTGGCTTTGTTGGGTGAATTTAGTAAGCATTTCATTATTGGGGACAACTTATATTTAGTTATGCATAATGGAGTTAAAGTAACTCTTCCCATTAATAACTTTCTGTTGTGTTGCTTAAGTTATAATTATTATTTCTCTGCAAAGTAAAAGGTATCATTTAATATACATTTAATTTTAGGACAATTCAAATTACATAAAAGTGTACGTATAACATTCCTGATGTCTGCATTTGTCCCTTGCCTGGTGTCTAGGTGGTGGCTCTGGGGGACGTTCCAGATGGCACCTTGGTCACTGTGATGGCTGGCAATGACGAAAACTACTCCGCGGAGCTGAGAAATGCCACTGCGGCCATGAAGAACCAAGTTGCCAGATTCAATGACCTCAGGTTTGTCGGTCGGAGTGGAAGAGGTACGTACTTGTCAACACTGAACTTGAAACACAAAGTATATACATGGTGCCAAACCCAAATTTTAAAACTAGTAGCAGCTTCAGCAGTGGTCTTTCTTGTATTACCATGTTAAGCTTTCTAAAAATTTTTATTTAAAACTTGATATTTTTAGCAGAATTTAACCTCATGTTATTGCTTTCTATTGCTAAATTGCTTTAAGACGGATTTGGAACATGCTAAACAGTAATTGTGAATGTCAATGAGATCTCTCAGAATTTGACTAGAATGTGAAAATATAAAACTTACCATAATGAAAACAAAGAGTATACAATGGGCTTCTCTGTTGAAAAATCGAATATCTATTTAATGGAAGCTCACTTATGATGCGCATGCTATCTGTCACAAGCGACAGGGTTGCAAATGATTACTTTGAATAATACTAACGGGTTCTTAGTATATAAAGTGGAAATATAGTTTCAGGCAAGCTTACCTTTTTAGGGTAAAATATGAAGAAATAGTGTCAGTTCTATTGGTGGCAATGTGAACTTCCTGTTATATTTCTTTGAATGCTTTATACTGATTTAGGGAGAGCGATTGAGCCCACTTAACATTTTGGGTGCTAATAATGTTACAGATCCGATTATGCAAAGAAATGGTTGCTTTAGTTCTACTTTAGGGGTAGTTTTGTTTATTTGTTTATTTTCATCTTTAACCCAGTATCAATGTGTTAAAGCAGAAAGAGGAATCTTGGCTCATTGTAATCTTCTGTTGTTTCCATTTAATTTCAAGCACTGTATTTTCCCTGTATTGTACGAGCCTAAGCCATATTTTAGAAACAGCAACAAGTACTAAAGGTTTAACTGAAAGAGGTGGGATAGTTTGTTTTGAAACCCATTTTTGTAATAAACTTAGGAATAAAAGTTATTTAAAATTTTATCAACAAGAGATGATAAATACCTAACAGTAATAGCTCTTGTATTGGAGAAAAAGAAAAGGACTAACTAAAGGAGTCATCATTACTCGTTATAAAAGCATTTAAAACATTAGAAAATCTGTGTTCTCAGGGAATTTGATTCGTGGAAGAGGGGAAAGAGGTAAATGGGCATTGAATTTTGGGCTGTTGTTTTTGCAACCATAGCTATCTGGAATATTTTCAGACTAGAATCATAGCTGGAGAAAATTAAAAACAAAACTTATAACATGATTGAAAATATACATTCACAGTACTAACTGTGTTAATAACAGGGTAATGCAAAGAAAATTATATCCACTTATTGAAAGCATGAGTGATGCTATAAGATATAAAAGCATCAGTCATTAAATGGGTTCACTTGTTATATTAAAAGTCCCTGCCTTTCAGTAAATGGAATTCGCATTATGATTCAGAGATGTGTGTTTAGAAAACATCCTGAAGGCTTTGGATGAGTAGCTGGCAGAGTGGGTGAGAAGCCAATAAAAAATAAAGGCCCCACAGCCAGGTCCATGCCCACCTGCCTAGCTAACAATTTTTGTTGTGGTTGTTGTTGGGGATTGAACCTAGGGTCATTCTATGTCCGAGATATACCCCCAGCCCTTTTTATTTTTTATCTGAAACAGGGTCTCACTAAGTTCCCAAGGGTCTTGATCATTTGCTGAGGCTGGCCACAAATCTGCAGTCCTCCTGTCTTAGCCTCCTAAGTCCTAGGAGTACAGGTGTGCACTTCGCCGGCTCGCTAACAATCTTGCTTCAGTTCTTGTGGATTTCTGCTTTAATGAATCAATAGCTGAGTGTCATATGGTCGTTTTTCCAAGAGAAAGGATTATTATTATCACGATATGCATCTATGTGGGTCTATGTGTCAAGTTTTGCTTATGAAAGTTCGGAAAGCTATTTAATGGCCTGTGCCGGTGACATTTTCCCATAAGAAGTTCAGTAGTGGCTTTCTGGCAGTGTGCAGTAAGTCGGTGATAATAAAGAATGAGATTTTGAAAGCAGCGTGCTTATTTTTCTGGTGGTGAGGGCTGATCTCTGCTCGCTCATTGGCCATTTCTGTTTTGAGTGGGTGACTAATAGGTGCTTGTGTTTACTTGGGAAACAGAGAACTGTTTCCCCAAGGTGTGGAATGTTTGTGTTCAGCTGCCTGATTTGTGCCAGTGTGCCCTTGAGTTTGCATAAACCCCCAGAAGTAAAATAGCTGCAACCAAGGCTGGGCTGTCTTCTCATACTCTGGGATGAATAAAGTAATTAAATGCCATAGACGGACAATATTTGTTTTGAACGAGCTCTCTTTCCCATGAGTGATAATATGTAATAAAAAATAATACAAGAACCCTAATTGAATGTTTGACCCAATTATGGTTAGTGTGTATAATATTAATTTGGAGTGATTTTTTGGGGGTGGGGGGCTCAACACTACAATACAAAATGAACTATCAAGAGGCCTGATTTGGAGCCGAGCATGGTGGCGCATGCCTATAATCCCAGTACTTGGAGGCTGAGACAGGAGGATCACAGGCTCACAGCCAGCCTCAGCAACTTAGTGAGGCCCTCTGTAATTTAGTGAGTCCCTGTTTCAAAATAAAAAATAAGATATCTCAGAGATAGAATGCCTCTGGGCTCAATCCCCAGTACCACATACACACAAAAAGATGCCCGATTTGTTTGCTTCATAATTTCACTTCATAGTCGTAAAATACAATTTGGTTTTGCTCTTTCAAGTATGAATGTCAGCATCAGAACCTGCCAGATTTTTTTCTTCCTTCTTCTTTTTTTTTTTTTACAATTTGCTTCCCATTAGGAAGGGAACAGATGATTCTCACTAATTTTGACAATTAGTCTTAATCTTCCTCATTGAATCTTATCCTTTAAAAGTTTCATTATGTTTTATTAAGTGATATTAAGACTATCTCCTGTTTCATTTTCTGGTTTTGAAAATATGACCTTGGAGTTAATGCACCCTGACATGACCCAGAAGGTCCCCGACATTGGCTCATCCACGTATTTTGACGTCAATATTGAATTCTGTCAAAAGCCACCTGTCTGATAGATTCTTAAAGAGCTGGGTGCCTAGTACAGAATAAAAGGTAGAAAAGGATGTCTCCTTTCTTTAACCATCTGCCAGACTGTGGGGCTCATAGACATTGCTGGAGACAGCCAGGCATGGTGGCCCACATCTGTAATCCTAGTACTTGGGAGGTTGAGACAGGAGGATCGCAGGTTTGTTGTCAGCCTCAACAACTTAGAGAAACTCTCAGCAACTTAGCGAAACTCTGTTTCAAAATTAAAAATAAAATAGGGCTGGAAGTGTAGCTCAGAAGTAGAACACCCCTGGATTATAATCCCCAGTACTAAAAAAAAAAAAGGAAAAAGCAAAAATTACCAGCGACTGCGGGTTTCTCTATTCTACAGAACTGATCTGAGTGCTGGCGGATGTTCAGAATCGCAGCTCCTAACCTCAAGTTCAGCCTGTAACTGGGAAAACCTGCCCGTCCAGCTTTTACGGCCCTGCAGACTACTCGGGCCCCTAAAAATATGGGTGAAGGCCTGGGCAGCCCAAAACTTCTTCCTTTCCTTCCATTCCCTCCTTTTTCTCCCTAACGGTTGAAATCTTGTTCAGGGCCTATCTCACCAGGAATGTTTCTCCCTCTGATTCAGTATCGCCATGTAAATTGACCACCTTTACAAAGAAAGAAAAGATAGCCAGCCGCTCCCAGGAGGAGAGATTTAAGGAGCTTTGGGAAGCCTGCAGAAACTCCAAAGATTGGGAGGGCTCCCAGATGGTCATTCTGAACGATACACATTTAAACCACACATCCTTCTAGGTGTGGTGGCGCACGCTTGTAATCCCAGTACTTGGGAGGCTGAGACAGGAGGATCCAGGTTCGCGGCCAGCCTCAGCTACTTAGTGAGGCCCTCCGCAACTTAGCGAGACCCTTTTTCAAAATAAAGAATAAAAAATAGGGCTGGGGGTGGAGCTGGGAGGTATAATGCCCCTGGGTTCAATCCCCAGTGCCAAAAAAAAAAAATCCACACATCCTGGGACTATCTGTGACCTCCAGAGAGTCCCAAGTTCAAGGTCAAAAGGAGTTCTCTTTAGTGAGATTAACTAGCATGGCAGTTAACATTAATTGATACCTGCAATTAATGTACTCAGATCCGTTCAGAGTTACAAGAAAGTGGACCATGGCTTCTGGGGAGAGATGTTCAAGACATTTTTTAGCAGTGGCATCTGTAAGCGCTTTGTCCCTGTTGGAGTATTTAATCAGTTGGAAAGGAATCGATCCATCAGTGAATACCGTTCTAGTGATTTCATTTTAGAACCAAAGAAGAAATTTACCAAACCATATCATCAACCACATTGAAAGTACGGGAAGAGCATCCTCTGCAGGTTTCCTTCTTCTCCCCCCCAAGAATGTAATTTTTGAGCTCTCGAAGATGTCATAGGTAATTTTGATAATCCTTTGGAAGACTTTTCTCAAGGGAAAAAGAATGCACATGTGCACAAAATTTCCTGGACAATTTAAGCTTCCAGAGCCACCGGAGTTGGTTTGTAGAGTGTCTGGGGGATCCATGGAAGCCAGGCCAGGGATCTGTGATTCTGGAACTTTGCATTGGCCATGGAGGGAGAGCCTAGCACTGGACTTCAGAGTAGATACCTGGAAAAAGAATAAATAAATGAGTCAATGAGGCAGATATATATATATATATATATATATTTTTTTTTTTTTTCCTCCTGTCCTGTTTGGTAAACTCTCCCTTGGTTATTGCTCTGACCTGGTGAGGGTGATTAGGAAGGTAGATGCCTTTCCAGCCGCCAGTCCAGGTGATTGGATGGCCACCGTGTTGGGTGAATGGGATCACTTGGGAGAGGGCCCTTCTGTCATCGACAGTCCAGCTTCTTCTCTCCTGCACGCGGGGTTCCCTGGCTGTAGAGCCGCAATACCAATCCCATGCCCAGCTCTGGGAGGCCAAGTGTTCTACGGCCTGCTGGGCCGTGCTTCATTTCTTGGTGGACTTTGTCGTTTATGTCGCTCTCCCTGGCAACTTCAACCTTGCCCACTTTCTTTTTTTATTTTTATTTATTTATTTATTTATTTATTTATTTATTTATTTATTTATTGCGGTACCGGGGATTGAACGCAGGGGCGTTCTACCTCCGCACTACACCCCCGGCCCTATTTTTTATACTTTATTTTGAAACCGGGTCTCACGAAGTTGCAGAGGGCCTCACTAAGTAGAGAGAGAGAGACAGAGAGAGAGAGAGAGAGAGAGCTGAGGCTGGCCGCGAACCCGGATCCTCCGGTCTCCGCCTCCCAAAGTACTGGGATTACAAGCGTGCGCCACCACGCCCGGCCTCTAACCTTGCCCACTTTCAATATGGCACCTTTTCCCAGTGCGTTTATAAGGTGAGATTCCTTTGTTACACTCATGCTGTGGATGTCTTCCCTGAGAGAATATTTATCCTGTCACAATCTGGGTTGTTTCGTATGTGTGTGAGTCGGTAGGCATTTGCACTCTTAAGTTAGGTTACAGTATTTGGGACACAGTATGGAGATGTTGTCTTTCTGATGAGTGGGAGACTGTGGTGAAGATGAAGAGAAGCTAGATTTGGGAAAAGTTAAACAGCACCAACTATTCTAAATGAAGAGATATATCTTTACATAGTGGCTTTTATGGAAAGATGGTGTGAATGACTCACACTATTATCATAGGATCCAAGTCGTTCTCTATTTGGTCACAGATTCATATAACGGAGGAAGGAAAAATCCATCTGCTGCTCCCAGAGATGTTCCACCAAGAACATTCTCCATGTAAGCTGGCAGTTGGATCTCCTGGAGAGAATACAAGGAAGAGACATGAGTTATATTAAAACCCACTTGCCTATTTTTCCCCATTTTTTCCCCTCAGTTGTTATTGATCTGTACTTTAAAATAACATACAGACTGACATCAGATTTGTTTTTTAGATTTAACTGTGAGCAATGATAATTTAAAAAAAAGGGGGGGGGCCTCTGCTACAGCCAGCCTCCGTCAGCCCTAGCAAACACTACCTCTGGATAGCAGGTCTTAAGCTTGCCTCCCGCGTCTGATGTCTGTGGAATTCATCTCTGGAAGATCGGGTTTCTCATTCTCTTTTACATTTGCCAGTAAAAGAGGAAAAGAGGAACAACCCTTTCTTCCCGTCCTGCCCTGCTTAAAGCCGGGGATGGTCCAGCCATGGCTAAGACCAGAGAATAACCTCCTTGAAACCTTCTTGTGCCTGGAACAAACAGTGTCACAATTTATCCCTTCCTGGTTCTCTTGCTGATTTTATGAAGTGCCGGGCATTGCCAATGGTGTCAGGCAGCTTTTCTTAATTGAGGTTATTTGCACGGACGATATTTTTCTGTTGATGGGCAGAAGCCGTCCTCTCTCCCCACCCTCGACCCCTTCCTTGCCAGCCAGCTTGCGTTTGGCGGAGCCAGTTCTTTTTGGTCAGGACAGAAGACTATCAATCAGAAAGTGCCTCGGAGAGAAGTAATGGTTGAGTGATTTTTAGAGCTTCCTGTTTCAGCAGCAAGCATTAGAGACATAAACACTGACCCAGCCAACGGCTGCAACATGGCTCTGGTTCTAATAAATCAGTTTTGTATTTTCTTTTCGTGCTGGTTGGCGAGGGGCAAGGGAGGGTGGAGGAGCCTGGCTATGGAAGAACATATTCTGTGTTTCTCGATTTTTTTTCTAAAAAAGAAAAATGACTTGTTGAAACAGAGAGATGGTGTAATGTCTGATGACTGTGCTCTCTCTGCTGATGATTATAAAACAAGTTTAGATTACTAAGGGGATGTTTATGGATAACTATGTACAGTCGCCCCTCGGTATCTGTGGGGAATTTGGTTCCAGGACCCCACCTTTGATACCCAAACCTGCAGATACTCAAGTCCCTTACATAAAATGGTGTCGCTTTTGCATATAACCTAGTCACATCCTCCCCTGTGCACTGAATTATCTCTAGATTACTTATCATACCTAATTCAATGTCAATGCCATTGGTTATACTGTATTGTTTAGGGACTAATGATAAGACAAAAAAAAAAAGCTTGTGTACATTCAGTATAGTTGCAATTTTTTTCCGAAATTTTGGTCCATGGCTGCAGAACACCATGGACACAGAGGGCTGACTGTACTGTCCATGTGGATTGGGTGTATGGCTTCAAAGGCTCGGTTGGACTCTCAGTGACATGCGTGCCCATACTTCCATTGAGACACTGCTTGGACCAAAATGTCTTTAAGGACTAAATCCATGCTAATAACATCTTCTCGGCGCACGCTTGTAATCCCAGTACTTTGGGAGGCGGAGACCAGAGGATCCGGGTTCATGGCCAGCCTCAGCTCTTGCTCTCTCGCTCTCTCTCTCTCTCTCTCTCTCTCTCCTTAGTGAGGCCCTCTGCAACTTCGTGAGACCCGGTTTCAAAATAAAGCATAAAAAATAGGGCCTGGGGCGTAGCGCGGAGGTAGAACGCCCCTGCGTTCAATCCCCGGTACTGCAAAAAAAAAAAAAATCTTCTCAAGTAAAGCCCAAATAAAGCAATTAAGATAAATTCATATGTGAGTAGAAGGGATTTAATGAGCTGCCTATGAAGACCGCCAAATGTGCCAGTTTGAAAGCTCCCTGGCAGGGCATGGAGCGTGACACGTCCCACACATCATGCATTGGTGGATTCAGGCAGTGTCTACCCACCATGGCCAATTCCAATGGGAGTCCCAAATACAACCGAGATGTGTCTTGGTCTGTGTGGGAAATGGATTTTATGAAGGTGTTCATTTAGCACAGCACTGATTCGAGATTCCAGCACATTGCCCAACCTCTTTTAGCCTGTGTCGGGCAGCAGTATCCCGTTTGGGAACTCCATTTGCTGGCACCAAACTTTCTCCAAGGAGGGCATCAAGTAGTTGTAACCCCTAACTTGTGGAGGAACCCCAGCCACCTCTTCTGAGAGGCCCAGGCCATTCTGCTGAGAGTCAAAATGGGTTTCCTCTGATTTCCTCAGTGAGGAAGGATTCTTGTAGGAGCCACGCTAACAATACTTTTTCTCAAAGAAGATGTAAGTAAATTTCCTGATTATTTTTCAACTTAGGTCATGCCTTGCTTTTACTGTGCAATTTTAGACCGTCACCATGAATGTATGGGCAGCCTGGGCTGCGGAGCCACACCATCTCCCTAGCTCCTGACGCTTGTCCAGTGAGGGGAGGCCTGGCCAGCACCTTGGGCGCCGTGTGTGACTCTGAGTCACCTCCGGCAAACAAAAGGAGATGCACGGGAATAGGGGCGGCTGAGTGCAGTCAGACATCTGTGCGCTTATCAGATCTGAGCAGATAAGGTGGGGAGGGATGGGCCCGTTTGGGAGGTGGAAAGCCTCCAGTTTGCTCCGGGCATTGGTTTTGGGTCTTTACAGCTGTTTCCCTTCTTTGTATTTGAAATCATTGCATGGCGTGTAGTCAGCATCAATCATTTATCTACCCACCCCTCTGTAATTGATGAGAAGCTATCTAAACTCCTATTGTTAATCAGATGTGTCGGCCTCTTTAAATGGTGTCTCCAGAACCCAGGATAAATGTTTTGCCTTATTTCCTTCTAGTTGAACCCATGGGGCAGGTCTAAGTTGTCAGCTGTCTCCCTGATTATCAATTTTAAGGATATTCTTGCTCAGTAGTTCCCAGCTGGGATGATTCTTGATCCCAGGAGAGATTTGGTGACATCTGCAGACATTTTTTGGTTGTCTCATACTAGGGTGGGGGAGTGTTTCTGGCATCTAGTGGTAGAGACCAGAGATCTGCTAAACATCCTACTATGTGCAGGATGTCCTCCCGCAACAGAGCCCCAATCAAAATGTCAGTCACGCTGAGACCAAGAAGCCTGGATCTAGCACAGCCATGTTCATAAGTTCCTAAATGTCTCCCATACCCCTCCTCCCTGACACTTTCTACCTCCCCCACAAAATTCGTGAAAAACTTAATTGAAAAAGTTTACAAAGAATAGAAAATGAACTTAGAGAGTATCACCAAATATTAGAGGCTTTTGAAAAATAAAAACAAGCTGGGCGGGGTGGCGCACGCTTGTAATCCCAGTAGTTGAGAGGTTGAGACAAGAGGATTGCAGGTTTGAGGCCAGCCTCAGCAACTTAGTGAGGTCCATTGCAACTTAGTGAGACCCTGTTTCCAAATAAAAAATGATAACAATAAAATAGGGCTGGAAGTGTCACTCAGAGGTAGAATGCTCCTGGGTTCAATCCCCAGTACTACAAAAAAAAAAAGAAAAAGAAGGAGGAGGAGGAGGAGGAGGAGGAGGAGAAGGAGGAGGAGAAAAGGAAGGAAAGAAGGAAGGAAGGAAGGAAGGAAGGAAGGAAGGAAGGAAGGAAGGAAACATAACAGTGTTCTGTGGACATAGAATTGTGCCATCTCTGCACATCTGTCAGCCTGCCTGGTGTTTTGCATTACGGCTGTGTGGTGGCCTGAGTAGAGACTGCAGGTGGGTAGTCCACACAGCAGAGGCAGCCTGCTTGCTTGCCTGCCTGCCTGCATTCCTTCCTACCTTCCTATGTGAGGGGTACTGGGGATTGAACCCAGGGGTATTCTACCTCCAAGCTCCACCCTAGCCCCATTTTAAAAGTTTTTGTTTTGAAACAGGGTCTTGCTAGGTTGCTGGGGTGTCTCCTAAGTTGCTGAGACTCCTCTCGAACCTGCGATCCTTCTATCTCAGCCTCCCAAGTACTGGGATGACAGGCATGGGCCACCACACCTGGCTCAGGGGCAGCTCTTCTGAGGAGCCTCTGCACTGCACCAGCCCCATTGCAGCCGTCTGACAGGAGCACATCTTCAGCGATGGCAGAGACAATAACGTGCTCCTCCGGCTTCTCAGCACTCTTCCCTCAGCACGTTATTGGAGGGGCCACAGATCTGCTGGTCCAGAAGCATCAATTGATGTGATGGGCAGTGTCCACTCAAAAAGTGCTAAAAGCAAGGCCCTGGTGTATGTCACCCACAGAGACCTTCCTGACTCCACAAAGGGCCCCAGAAATCAAAATGCAAAACAGAAATCAAAATGGATGCAGTACATGGAAGGGAAGAAGGACCCAAGGCCCGACTCGCTGGGCCACCTCTGAGGACAGCTCCAGGTTGGGCCCACTGGCTGGGTTCATGGTTCCCACAGGGAGAGCATGGCTGGGCACTCCCGGAGCTTCCTCCCGCCTGCCCCCTGGGGTTAGTTTTACTGTCCCCTGTTTTCCATACTGAGATTCAAACAAAGATGATTCGAAAACAAAAGTCTAGAAAAAGACTCCTCTAGGTGTTGTGCAGCAGGTTGAATTTCTCGAATAGTGGCCGTCTGTGACTGTTTTGTTTTTCTGTTTGATGGCTGGCTGGCTTTAACTCAATACAGAGACTCTGACTCCTTAAAGCCCCCACAGGCCTGCAGCAGCCCCAGATTCAGCATAGAGCTCAGTCGTGTGGCGCAGGACCTTTGTGACTGGTACGAGTTAACGAAGTCAACCGGGAGTTCCCACAGCGACTGAGCCAGGGACGGCTGGAAGCTCAGGCACCGTGTCGCGCAAGTGTAGGTCACTAGGACACACTGCAGGGGTCACTGAGACCCAAGCACTGTGGAAAAGAAATGAAGAGGGGCCTGGAAACCCCCAGGAAGGGGACCACCCAGAACTGTTCCAAAACAAAAGACCCAGCCCTTAGCTAGAGAGGCGCCAGATAGTACCTATTTAATGGTGGCATCCTCAGAGCCAGGTCTGTGCCTGACACGTGGTGGGCACTCATTAAATATCTGCACATGAATGACCCTTCCAGGATTGTTTTACCATAGGCGACAGAGCCAGGCCAGTAGTACGTGGATTTTTCTAGATTCTTCCCTGAGAGGAAGGTGTCTCAACTTGAGCACTCTTGACATGTCAGACTGGTTATTCTTGGTGGTGAGGGACTGCCCTTTGCATTGTTGGATATTTGGTGGCATCCCTGCCTCTATCCGGTAACCAGTGGCACCCACCCTCCCAGTTGTGACAATCAGAAATATCTGCAGACATTGCCAGATGTCCCCAGGAGAGGGGAGAGGGTTGCCCTTGGTTGAGAATCACCGGCTTAAAGCTGTGTGTCCGTGAACAAGTTGCTTGGCTTGGCAGAGCCTGATTCTGCCTTGGTCCATTGCGGCCGGAGGTGCAATGAGCGCTGATTACCTGAGAGAAGACCTAGGCTGGGGCTTATTCCTTCTCTCAGTAAAATCTCTGTGGTGACACTGACACTGGAGTAGGCAGGGACAGCTGTGAGCTCATAAGAAGCAGCGACAACCAGCAACGGCATTCACCAGGGGTCTGCTTTCTGTTGGTCTGAGTGAGTCTTCCAGGAGGGAACATTAGCCCTTATCCTTATTCCTCAGTCCCATGGAGTTCTGAAGTCCCGAAAGGGTTACGTGTATACACAACAGGCACTGCGATTTCAGATTAGCAATGGGAGAGATGAAATTAAATATGTACTGTAATTCGAAGCACTGTTTTTCATGGGAAAAAAAGTCCTCCCCACTTAGCCCTTCCAACTCTTTTGTCCAAACATTAGTGGCATACAAATATTTATGATTCATAATGCCCCTTTTTCATTCTCTGTCTTATTTTAACAATAAACACTGCGTTTCGACAATGAAGCCGAATAATCCCTTTGTCCTGTCGCCGGGCTGCGCAGGCTGGCACCCAGCAGCATCACATTCTTCTTGAGCTGTAATTGTGGCTCCACCCAAGTTACAGTAGTGTCACCACGGCTTGCCCTGGACTGTCCTTCGGGCCATCCCAGATGTCCCACCGGAAGCCATTGTTCAAGTTGTTTCTCTGCAACTTCATAAATTGCAAATGAATGTCCATACACCTGCACGTTTTCCTCTTATGACCACGTAGAAGGCAGAGAACTGATTAATCTGGCTGTTACTTGGAGAGGTATCTTAATACACTATTATCTTGCTTTCTGGCCAAATCCCTGTGCTCCAGCGATTACACCAAGGCCATTGTGTCCCATTTAATATTCCTCTGACTCATAATAACCCCGTAGAAGCACACGCATCTATTGGCAACAATTCTGCGGGTCTTTGGAAGGTAGTGGGATGTCATATGAAGAAGTAGATGCACCAGGGGACTCCTGCTGGGCCTCAGTCCTCCCTTCTGTACAGTAGGTACAAGATACCTTTCATCCAGGCCTCTCAAGGTTGTTAGAATGTAGACGTGAGATGACATGCATGTAACAAGACCGAGGAAGAGGAGCGGCGGCGGCTCACCTCCACATCTTTCTTCTACAGTGAGAATCGTTGAGGGAGGGGGTTGAAAGCCGCACATGTCTCACTGAATCAGAGCTAGCAATGACCTTGTTTTCTACTCTCCAACCCTTCATGGCAAGGATTTATATCCCTTTATCTCACTGTGGACCTAATAAAACGAGAGTGCCTGAGACCACAGGCGTTTCATAAATAGTCACAAATAAATGCCCACGTCATAATAGTGTAACGATTACAAACATTTGTTGGGCGCTGACTGTGTGTTGTTGAAATCTAGCATCTGTTTCTATTTTGTTATCACTGTTTTCCTGTCTTGTCCTCCATGGTCATTCATCGAGGGCAAGTCATTTATTCATTCGTTCATTCATTCATTCATTCATTATATGTTCATTGTGCACCTACTGTGTGTCAGGCACTGAGCTAGCACTGATGATACAAAGGACAGTTTAAGGAAAGTCCCAGCCTTCAGGGACCAGTGAGGCGTATGGCAATTAAGCAGGCCATCGCTGTTCTGAGTGGAGGACATGATGGCAAAGGACAGGTGCGACAGGGGCAAATGGACAGCGGGGCATAACCTAGTAAATCCCCAGACAAATCGTCATCTCTGCGGAGACCTGCAGGTGACAGGAGGCTCTGCCGGTAGAGGCATCCAGCAGAGAAAGCAGACTGGGGTGGGAACGCCTGGGCTGTGGAGGAGCTGAGGTACACTCCGGCGGCCAGCTCAGGAGGTCTTGGAGAGGGACGGGGCAGGAATGCCTGGAAGGGCCTGGACCCCACGCTGGGGATTCGGACTGGTCCTAATGACATGGAGCACCATCAGCAGGTTTTAAGCAGAGACGTGCAATCACCAGATACAAATTGGCCGGGCGTGGTGGCACACGCTTGTAATCCCAGTACTTGGGAGGTGGAGACCGGAGGATCTGGGTTCGAGGCCAGCCTCAGCTACTTAGTGAGGCCCTCTGCAACTTCGTGAGACCCGGTTTCAAAATAAAGGATAAAAAATAGGGATGGGGGGAGCTCGGAGGTAGAACGTCCCTGGGTTCCATCCCTGGTACTGCAAAAAAAAAAAAAACCCAGATACAAATTGTAAGAAAACATGCATTTGGCAGTTTGAAGAACAGAAAGGACGTTTGGAGGGTACTGGGGGTGCTTCCAGTGCAGTTCAGAGAATGAAAACTCATTTCCTCTCAGGCAGCCTCAGATATGTGTAAGTCGAGCTTGCAAACTCCCACATGGTCAGCTCCCATCTCAGGCTGGCCTGGGGCTTCCCTCCCCTCCCTCTCAGCATCAGCCCACCTGTCCGTCCTCCTGCCTGCAGCAGCTGACGCTCAGGAACCGAGGCCTGGAGGCCGCCTCCATTCAGAATGTCCAGGCGTCGGGCCTCCCTGCCGCAGCTGCAGGTGTTGTGGGACTGTGTGTTTGAGGCCCTGGGGTCTGGACATACACAGGATGAGGAGTCAGCCAGCCCCAGAGGTCACTTTAGCTACCTGCCCCGTGTGGCCTGTGGCTGGATTGCACAGCCTGTTGGACAAGTGGAGCCTGGGGCATGGGGCGAGCCAATCAGATGCCAGAGGGACAGAGCAGTGGGCGTGGCTTGGCTACAGAGGGCTGTGAATTCATGGTCTCAGACATGTTTGGGCTGAAGCTGGGCTACTCAGCTGAGGCACTGGGCACTGTGATACCAAAAGAATAAGGAAGATCAGAAGGGAATGTGACATCTGGGGAAAGAAAATACAGAATCGCAGGTGGGCATCATGGAGTTTTGGGGAAGGTGAGACATCTGTCCCTCACCGTTGGTGAGGGATGGGTTCCAGTTCCAGGACCCCCCACAGATACCAAACTCTGTGGATGCTCCAGTCCCTTATGTAACAGGGCATAGTATTTGCATATAATCTACACACATCCATATACTTTAGATCATGCCTAGATTATTTATAATGCCTACAGCAACGTCAATGCTAGGTAAATAGTTGTTATACGATATTGTTTATGGAATTATGACACTTTTAAGAAGTCTGTACGTGTTCAGTACATAGACACACGATCCGTGGTTGGTTGAATGCTCAGAGGCGGAACCCTTGGATACAAACACGGGGGAGTGTGTTCCTCGTGAAGGAAAGGGCCCGCCCATCCATTTCATCTGTAAGACCGAGCTCTTCCCTGCCTCAGAAAGAAACACGATTCTCTCCAAGTAAAGTTAGATGTCATAAAGAACCAGCTGTCAAACTGAAAGTTGACAGTCATTCACTGATTTATTTATCACACTTTTTGTTTTATAACCTCCGAACAAAAGACACAGAGATGAATCAAATGTAGTCCCTGCCCTCTAACATCTCATTTCCAAAAGACATCTCCCGAGAAAATGTCGGTTCTCTCCAAGTAAAACAGCTACTTTTCAAATGACCCACCATTCCATACAGATGCTGTTTCGATGGAAAACCAAGTTCTGTAGTCGAAGCCCCTGACTATCAGTTCGGCTCCAGAGATTTGTTCCCATGCCAATAACCTGGGCCTCTGGTTTGCATCCTGCCCGTGTGGAGGCAGGCAGCTGCCATTGCACAAGGATGTCTGCACACTCGGGGCACTGCACCCAAGCAGAGAGACACCGACATCTTCATTCAATTCTGTTCCGAGAAGCCAGGAGATGCGCGCAAGTCTAAGGATCTGTACCCAGTCAAAATCCTCGAAGAAATTAATTATACAGCTCTGCTGTCAAAAACAGTGCTGTTTGGGTAAGGGAATGGAAAAGGAGCAGAAGCGTGAATTTTGTGTTAGATTGTTCCAGTGAAAAAGGGAGAAATACGAGCCAGGTGTGGTGGTGCACACTTGTAATCCCAGTACTTGGGAGACTGAGACAGGAGGATCGCAGGTTTGAGGCCAGCCTCAGCCACTTAGTGAGGCCCTCCGCAACTTAGTGAGACCCTGTTTCAAAATAAAGAATAAAAAATAGGGCTGGGGGTGTAGCCCAGAGGTAGAATGCCCCTGGGTTCAATCCTCGGTACCGCAAAAAAAAAAAAAGGAGAAATACGGATTGAAAGTACATTGGAAAAAATACCCCGAATGCAGATTACCACTGGAATCTAAGGGTGCATTGATTTAACACTTAGTTAGCTGTGATCAGACCTGGGGTAATCTGTAGCCCAAGAAGAAATCTCCCTGATCCTTGCAGAGCCTTTGGGGATTGCCTGACCTTGCAAAGAGCTCACTTTGGTCTGTCCCTGGCTCTCTTGGTTTTCAAAAGCTATGTTTCATTTTTCCCTTTCATTTTTCCTTTCCTGCTCTCTTGGGTGCTTCAAGTTTGTGAGTGCAACCAGCTTTCCTTCAGAGAGACACGAGTGACTGAAAAGTGTTATGAGTGTACCCCTTAAGGAGGATGACCCCCACCCCAGGGCGGGTCCTTTGTGTGCAAAGGGCAAGTTTCACATCCCCCAAAACTAACCTCAAAAGGAGAAGATGATTCATGAATCCAAACCTACACCAAGAAGAGAGACAGTCATAGAGCCAGTGAGGAGCCCCACTGAGGACTGTGTACCCCGACCTCAGCCCGGGGTGATATTATATACAGGACTGAGAGGGCCACCTCCGCCCTGATTGGCAGAGGAGGACCCTGCTGGTATGTGACTGTGTCTGGACCCCAACCTTTAAGTACAGTGTTCCACACCTGGGCAAGGAAGGCTTTTGAGCCGCTGATCTTTTTGCTCTGTGTGTGTGTGTGTGTGTGTGTGTGTGTGTGTGTGTGTGTGAACCCAGGGACATTCTACCTCCGAGCTAAACCCCCAGCCCTATTTTGTTTATTATTCAGAAACGGGGTCTCACTAAATTGCTGAGAGCCTCTCTAGGTTGCTGAGGCTGGTTTTGAACCTTTGATCCTCCTATTTCAGCCTCCCGAGTACTGGGATTACAGGCATGCGCCACCACGCCTGGCTTCTTTTTGCTTTTTTTTTCCTGTCCCCACACTCGACCCTTTGGGGAGCCATGTGCTCATTCTCAGCAATCCTGAGGTTTCATCACTTCCCAGATGTGGCGAGACGCAGAGCGTGTGCAGGGCCATGCGGAACTGCGGGTCCAGGCGCAGCTTTATTAGACCACACGGGCTGTCAGAGGTCACCGCCAAGCCCAGAGCTGCCCGGCTGCAGCAGAGAGCATGTCACAGCAGCTAGTGTCCAGGCAGGCTCCCCCTGTGACCTTCTTCCCAACTAAATAAAGCAGTCAGTTCTGTGCCCTGGCGTTTGGGTGGACAGACTGGCGTCGCGGGAGACGACACGTGTTGCTGTGGCTGGCTCGTTTACACAACGGTCGCAGTTGCGCCTTACAAAGGTTACCAGCTGGGGAGGCACACGCGAACTTGGAGCTGGAGTTGAACTTGGGCCTGATCGCAGCTCCATCACCTGCTGAACACACACACACACACACACACACACACACACACACACACACTCACACTCCATCAGCAGCTGCTTTATCCCAGCCCCTCCTCCTATGACCTCTCACAGCCCTGGTCTTTGTGAAATCCCATTTGTCATGTCCTTAATAATTTTACTGATATTTACTGAGAGCTTGCTCCGCAGGCTGCTTTTATATTCGTTATTTCATGTAACCTGCATAGTGCAGCTATGAAACAGAAGGACTGCTATTACTCTCCATTCTACAGATGACAGCTGGGCCCAGAGTGGTTAAGTAACCTGCCCAAGGCCGCACAGTGGCCAGTGGCAGAGCTGGGATTTGAACATAGGTAGGCCAGCTCAAGAGTCCACACTGTTAACTATCACTCTGCGTTTCCGCCCCCACAGCCTCTGAGAATCAAGTTCTTGTCTCTTGCTGCTTCCAAGCACAAGCCAAGAGAACCCTCCTTTCCCCTGTGTTTCTTTCCACCGTCTTATTCAGTCCTGGTGTTACTGCTTCTCAGTCGTGGTCCTCCCAGAACACAACTGTCCAGAATGGATAGCGGGAGAAGGAAGGTCTCCATGTTCCCCCTTTTCTTGGCTCCTTCTACCACGACTCCCCTGCAGGGAACCTGTGACCCTGTAGCCGGCCCCTCTGGAGCCCAGAGCCACTTGGTAGTGCCCACCAGCAGCCCGGGGCCTTGGCTGGTCTCCTGGAGCCACAGCCAGTGAGTGTCACTGAGCACAGAGACCCCCCACCCATGCTGTGGCTGAGAGTGTGAATTCTCCTTGGGGAGCCCAGGCCCTCGCCCTCCATCCTGAACAGCCGATCAGTGGGGGCTGTGATTTAGCCAGTCCTCCCTGTGCCCTCCTCTCTCCTTGCTATTCTGGCCACAGCTTGCAGAGAAAAACACTTGAGAGTCTTTCGCTCTCCACACCCACGTACTTAAAATACCAGGCCCACAGGTCATTTTAATGAGGGAATTTGGCTAATGACGTGTGTGCTCCAGGGCGCACCTCCCACTTCTGTGGGTGCTGGCCAAGAAGAGCCGAGTCCCAGCAGCCACAGGCCGGGGCGGGCGAGGGCAGAGCATCCGTCAGACGTGTCCAGTGACTGCCTGGGGGCCCTGATCAAGGGCGGTGTCAGGTCCAGCCAGAGGGACACAAGGAAGCAGAAGGCGGGGCTTCACCCAGTGGACAAATGTCACGGCTGTCTATAAGATAGTAAGCAGATGTCCTTGTACTCAAGGCTGTGAACAGTCACATGGGGGACTCCAGAGCATCTCTTCCTGTTAACTGTGCCCCACCTGGTAGCTTTAGGTGGGAACTCTGGTGGAGACTCCTTGTGACTGGGCACAAACTGATGGGTATAAAATAATCAAGCTCACGAGCAGCAATTTCGCAACTATTCACATTGGTTGTGTGTCTCCCGTAGGTAGGCTTGTCTGTGGTTAACCAGGGAAAGGTTACGAGTGTTTAGCAGCCATCAGAGACTGCTCTTTTTTTTTTTTTTTTTTTGCAGTACTGGGGATTGAACCCAGGGGCGTTTTACCTCCGAGCTACACCCCCGGCCCTATTTTTTATACTTTATTTTGAAACCGGGCCTCACAAAGTTGCGGAGGGCCTCACTAAGTAGCTGAGGCTGGCCACGAACCCTGATCCTCCAGTCTCAGCCTCCCAAGTACTGGGATTACAAGCGCGCACCACCACGCCCAGCAGAGACTGCTCTTGAACTCTAAGCCAGGCTCTCTGTTAGCTGTCAAGAAGAGTTTATGTTCAGTAGCATCACAGGGACAATGCTCGCTTTTGAGGGCAGTGGTGGAACACAGGTACAGGACAAGGAGTTTGCGTTACTGGTGCCAGTGCCACAGAATTCGCAGGTGGAGATTTGTGACACCAGTGACAAACAACGTAAAGAACACTGAGGGTGAAGCTTGGGGGATGGGGTTCTGTTGTGTGTATGAGCTGTGTGACTTTGAGGAAATTTATTAACCTCTCTGAACCTTGGCTTTGCCACCTATTAATGAAAGGCAACAAAATCTGCCTTGTTTATTTCATGAGACCGTTGTGAGAACCAAATGAAGCAGGACATGGGGGAACATTTAAAAAGTTGTAAGTTCTACACAGACCTAAAAATGCCAAAATTTATGACCACGGATGTTCTTTGCTGTCATTTAGGAAATTATAGGTAGGACAGTTACAGGAGGACCACCACAAGGGCAGGATTGTGTCAAAGGTTAGAACATGCTTGCTGTGCTCTTAGGACATTTCGTATCTCTAATGGGTGGGCCAGTGTCCCCTAAAAGTTCATGTCCACCTGGAATCCTATAATATACTCTTATTTAGAATTAGTAACTTTGCAGATGTAATTAAGTTAAGGTAGGATGGTCCTGGATGTGGGCGGGCCCTGAGTCCATGACTGGTGTCCTTATAAGGAGAGGGAGATTTGGAGCTGGTGACACACAGCCATGGGAAGATGAAGGCAGAGACTGGACCACTGAGCCTGCTAGCAAGCACTGGCAGCTAAAAAGGCAGGAAGCATCCTTCCACAGAGCCTTGGAAGGAAGCGCAGCCCTGCCCGTACCCCGATTTTGGACTCGTGGCCTCCAGAACTGTGAGAAGATAAATTTCTGTTGTTTTAAGCCTCCCAGTTTGTGGTCATTATTACAGCAGCCCCAAGAAGTGAGTGCAGAGCCAGGCGTGGTGGGACACGCCTGTAATCCCTGTACTTAGGAGGCCGAGACAGGAGAATCACAGGTTCGAAGCCAGCCTCAGCAGTTTAGTGAGACTCTCAGCAACTTAGCGAGACCCTGTTTCAAAATAAAAAATAAAAAGGGCTGGGGATGTAGCTCAGAGGAGAATGCCTCTGAATTCAATCATCCCCAGTACCAAAAAGAAAAAGAAAAAAAGTGAGCACCATGTTTTCATGGAGTCTATGAACTGCTGAAGCTGGGGGCCATAGAGGGAGCGGTCACAGATGTCCAGGGACCCACATGTGACAGTGGGTGTCCGGGGTAGCTATGTGCTCAGAAGATAAAACCAGAGAATTGCACCTGGTACTGTAGGCACCCCACAGAGCTCTTCACCTTACAGATGGGGAAACTGAGGTCTAAGGTGGGAGAATAATTTGTATGGGAATTTAAATCTAACTCTCTAGGAGGAGCCAACTCTCCTCCCTACACACACACACCTAGGCCTGCTGAGGACTGGGCAGTATTACTGCTCTTTGCTGGGCGCATGTCTGTAATCCCAGTATTTGGAGGGCTGAGACACGAGGATCACACATTCCAGCACGTGGTAATTTAGCAAGACCCTGTTTCAAAATAATAATGATAGCCGGGCGTGGTGGCGCACGCTTGTAATCCCAGTACTTTGGGAGGCGGAGACC
>PVJS01004782.1:0-12960 GCA_004027185.1 Glis glis
CACACACACACACACACACACATACACACACAGTTGGCAGCATTTTACCTGCAAGTGGCAGAATTTCTTCTTGTGATTTTTTTGGCCCCTGAACTCTGTTTTCCTCCTCTAGTTCTTAATGAAATTCTAAATCATTTATCAAGAACTTTTCCTTATCATTTCTTGAACTGCACATGTTTTGACCTAGCTCATCCCACCCTAAATCTCAGCGACGCAAATACCATCTAAGTCTGCTCATGGCTGCTCTACCAGGACCCAAACCTCCCCCAACGGATGGCAGAATGGAGCTCTTAGTTTCAGAGGCAGGGGGGGGGTTATTTTGATAGGCTTTAATTAATAATCTTTTTTTATCTTTCTTTTCCCAGCCCCTTCCTCAAAATATCTTGTAATAACTATATGTGAAACCTACCTGGTTTGGCTCTACCCAGTGAACATTGCCTTTCGGTCATCCGTGCCTTGTGAGTAATCGTCAGAAGCAGCTCCACGCTGCTGCAGGGAAGTCATAAAACAGTAGATTAGGTAGGGCGGGGAGCTAGTCTTTGCTCCTTGATCCCGCTCTCCTGACAACAGCCAATAGGCTTCTCTTGTGGTGGACTGGACTTATGATGTTTTCTTTTATCCCCAAACAACGGAAACAGCTGCAGCTACAAGTTATTGCTTGCCAGAACTTATTTCTCTCCTACTTGTTCAAACATCTAGGAGCCGAGAAAAAAGCTGATGGAAGGGAAAAGATACTTCGCTGTCCTCAAATCATGGGTGACTCAGGAATTGGATGCATGCTGACACCAGGATAGAATTAGGGAGATTTCTCCCTACAGTGAAGTCAGGACTCCAGAAGGAAACCGATCGTGGATGGTGAGCATAAAATATATCTGTTCCATGTTCTTAAATATTTTTTCTGCATTATTTGGAGCTTCCACATTCATTAGAGTGTGACTCATCGTAGTCGTTGTACTGTAATCATCCTTCAAAAGAAATGCATGTTTTACCAGGTAATAAAAATTTGCAAGATGAGTCAGTGAGTTCAAGAGAGCTCAGGTGGTGGGTTTGCACCTCCAATCCTGACTTCTCAGCTGCCCCAAAGTGGATAAATCATCCAGAGGGTTCCAAAAGTCCAGAAGTCCCCACCCTGTGCCCAGGATCATTTGGATCCTTATCTGTAGGTCTTTCTCGACTTCCCATTCACACTTAGAATTCAGACTTTTAAAGCCAAGCCAAATTGATGCTTTTCAAGAGTTTATTCCAATCTCTTCCATTGTTCTATGATTATGAGTTGGGTCCAAGATGATTTAGAATCTTGTGCCAAACCTGAAGTTATTCCAAATTGCTTATTTTGGCAATGAGTATTGGAAAATCTGGCATACAGTAGGCACTCAATAAATGTTTATGGAACCCTGGTATATATACGCAACTTTATTTTTTTTTAAACTTCAATTTCCTAATGCAAAGTAGAAGCAAAATGTTCCTGGCATGTGACACACTGACTCAAGATCTCTTTGATAATAGAGGGCACTGAACAGAGTTCCTGATTATCATATCTCCTGTGCTTAAGTAATCACCTCAAAGATCCACAGATATTAGAATAAACATGCTGGAGCCTTACCGTTACGAAGTCCATGAAGACATGGAATTCAATAGTCTAGTCAAAATCTGTCATTCCTATACTATGAAGCCCTTTAAAATACATCCTCTTAACTGGGTGCAGTGGTCCATGCCTGTAATCCCAGCTACTGAGGAGGCTAAAGCAGGAGGATTGCAAGTTCAAGGATAGCCCATGCAACTTAGCAAGACCTTATCTCAATAAAAAATAAAGAGGGCTTGGGATGTAGCTCAGGGGTGCAGCATCCCTGGGTTCAATCCCTAGTACTACAAATGATAATAATACACCCTCTTATATAGACTTGGGTACTAGCATGATAACTTGGCCCCAGCCGTTTGATTTTCAAAAAATGAAAGAAAAAGAGGGAGAAAGAAAGAGAGAGACAGAGACAGAGAGACCTTCAACCTTCGAACTCAATTCACTCATATGAGCATATAAGAACAGAAAGATGCCATGCCCAAACTAAACTTTTTAAAATTCCATCCTGGGAGTAGTCTGCCTGTCTATCTGCCTGTCTGTCTGCCTGCCTGTCTGTCTGTCTGTCTGTCTGCCTGCCTGGCATGTCTGCCTGCCTGCCTGCCTGCCTGTCTGTCTGTCTGTCTGTCTGTCTCTCTCTCTCTCTCTCTCTCTCTCTCTCTCTCACTCCATGAAATGAATCTTTCCTATTTTCTTATTCTGGGGAAAAATGAAAAAGATTGATGAAAGCACCTTTCTTTCTCTCAAAAGTCCTCCCTGTCAGATCAGAGCAAGGAAAATTAAAATACGCAACAAACCCATCCATCACGATGTGCCTCTTGTCTTATTTTCATCTTTCTACTTCCTAGATTACTAATCTCTCAGTCACCCTGTTTCTCTCCTTGTCTGATGGTAAGAACACTTATAATACTTCAAACTTGCTATAACTAAAGATACTAGTGCTTTATTGCTTAATATTTGCCATATACGTAGGAACTCAAAGAACTTCATGCATATTAATTAGTTGTCTTAAGCTATGTAAAAAATTAGAATAGGAAAGAAAAGGAAACATTAGGAAATCAAAAAGGATAACTACTCTCTCCTAGTAAAAACTCAGGGGATCCATCTGGACACGGGGCTACCTTTGGCATCTAACCATTGGCTACATGAGCCAAGCAAGGATATCAGTCAGGAAGTTAGGTTGTGCTAAGGTAACAAGCATCCCCCAATCCCCCAGTGGCTTATTTCTCACTCCACATATCCATCACAGGATAACCATGGCTTTGTACCACACTATCCTCACTCTCAGACCCAGGCTGAAGGAGAAGTTTCTAACTGGGACCTGTCTACTCTTATAACAAGAGGGCCAAGAGCAATTGGAAAATAAGAGACTGGGTCTTCAAACTTCTTCCCACTAGTGGCCCATGTCGTCTCCTCTCACAGTCTGTTCTCCGGATCATGTCCATTTGCTCTGTCAAGGGGACAAGGACACATAAGCCTTTCACAAGGGAAGGCAGCAAGTACTGGAACAGAGGACAATCTATCACACCAAGAGGGCTCACTTTTCTTACTCGTGAAAACGTTTGGCCTAAGTTGCCTCTCAGATAAAGCTTATGATGTCATCTTTCTGAAACCACTTGGCAATAAAATAGGCAGAGTTTAATTACAGTCCGCACCCGCCATGAGCACTGTAAGTATAATGGTTCCTCATAAAAGCCACAGGCAACATTAGGAAAGGGTTCTTGTTCAAGTCATGGCGGGTCCGGATTTCCTGGAAGATGCTTACCAGCAAGGACTAGTGTGCTTTCTACCTCGAAATTCTGTGATACCAAAACACGGACTCAGTCAACAAAGTCTGGAATTTCTGTGAAAATACAGGTTTTTCTTTCAAATACATCTGCATCAAGAAATAAATACATCAAATGCAATCGCTTCATTATTATCTTAAACTTTCACAATGCTAACGTAAGTCTCCTCAGCCTGGAACCAGAAATATTTGCCCTAGGAGGAAATCTTGGGACCCACGCATCAGTGTTTGAGCAAGGAAAACCTATGGATTTCTGGTTCTCATCCAAATCATATTGTGAGGATTGTATTATTTACGTGGATATACTAAAATGGGAGACTAAATAGTTTAGTCATAATCCTTTTGAAAAGACTCTGAAAGCAAGTGTTGGGAGAAGGGAGATGACTAAAAGTTACTAACAAATGATTTATACACTATAGGTTCAAAACACCTTATCTGAAATTCTTGGAGCCATTTAGGTTTCAGAATCCATGATTTTCAGGTTTCTGAAGGTGATACAGTGCACCTACTGCATATTCTTTAGTATTTCCATCAAGTTATTAGGCTGTACCCATAATCAAGCATATTAAATATGTCAATATTTGAAACATATCAATATACACATAAGTGTTATAAAATAAATTCAATAAATAAATTTGTGTGTTGACAACTAATTATTTTTTCTAAAGGCAATCTCCAGTCTCCACAAGCTTCCAATAAACTTCTGGGTTTTCAAAGCTTCGAGGATCTGGGAATTATGGAGAAGGGACTGTGGACTTGTATTTCTATTTTGATATTCTTGCGAAACGTTCTTCAGCATATATTAATATTAAGTAAAAAAAAAGCAAAGTAGGAAAAACATGCATAGAATGTTACCTTTATATTGGAAAGGGAGTGGGAATGATTATTTGCTTATATTTTTAAAATTTGCTCATACTAAAAAGGGGGTGTGTGGGATAAACCAAAAACTAAGCAGTAGGAACAGGGGAAGAAGACTGGGATAAAAGCTAGACTTCTCTGAATATACCTTGACTGTACACCAAAATTGAACTTTTAAAATTATGCAATCCTTGAAAATTGAAAGCAAAATGAAGCAAAAAAATGAGCTAGTTAGAAGAGAATCAAACTGGCAGCATGACCACTCAGCAGGATTACTTCAGTGACTCCCAAATGCAAAATTTAAATGAATAGCCTTTAATGTAAAAATAACTCAAAGACAAAAAGAACGATTAAAAATTAAACATTTCTAGTTATCACCCTGTTGGCAGTAGTGTTGCAATTATTATTCCATGACTGTTATCTGTATATTTTGGAGATAAAGCAAATGAGTCAATATATTGGTTGGGTCAGGAACCAGGATATTTTTCAGCATCAAAAAATAAAGGTGGCCAAGCAGGGTGGCAATGCCTATAATCCCAGAACTTGGGAGGCTGAGACAGAAGAATCACAGGTTCAAAACCAGCCTCAACAACTTAGCGAGGCTCTTAGCAACCTAATGGAACCCTGTTTCAAAGCAAAATAATAATAATTTTTAAAAAGGGCTGGGGATGTTGCTTGGAGGTTGAATGCCCCTGGGTTCAATCCCCAGTACCACACACATAAATAAATAAATAAATAAATAAATAAATAAATAAATAAATGTGATGCAGAGGTACTTTACAGCTAAGTAAAACACCTGAAAATTGGAGTTAGAAGTATCAGTATCAACTCAACAATCAAAGTGAAAGAAGAATATAACTGAGAAAAGATGGGGGAAAAATGAGAGGAGAAATCTATACTTAATAAAGTCTTAATAAACATGTTAACCATTATTTCTACAAATATTTCCTTGCTCAGCCCATTGAGAAGCCCTGGAAACAATGGTCAATTCAGAAGAGCAACAAGATTGTGGTCTGGATACATCTTCCATTAAAAGGATCAGGGCCCCTTGGAGATACGGTGGATTCCAGGTCTGGGTGGGAAAGTCTGATTTATGCCTGGAACTTTTGTCATCCCAAAAGACAGGCAGCTGTCAAACATCATTGGTGTTATATCAAAATGAAGGAAGAGCAACTTGAAGAAGCTCCCAGTGGACAGAACTGAGACAATTACAGCATCAATAAGAACAAAAACCGCAATAGGTTGAAACAGACTAGGTATGCTTAAATCTGGGAAATAAACTCACGGGTCACTTTCTGAGAAGGTGCATCTCAGCACATTATTTTTGAAAACAAGTATATAAAAAGAAAGAATCAGGCATTTAACCTATCTTTCCTGCACAGAATATCTCTCTGGGTTACATAGTAGATTAGGAGATGTTTCTCTTTACAGAAAAAAATGATGAATCCAATAAACAAAAAAGGTATGATAGAATACTACTCTTTTGTAATCTCTAAGTCAATAATGAATCTAACCATTTTACTCATCAATGGCTGCTAGTATAACAAAAGGATAATTGGAAATTATGTTCTTTGTGATGGAATTCAGGGAGCATAGAACTTGAATTCAACTGAGTCTGTGTTTTGTTTTTGTTTTTATTTTGTGGTATTGGGGACTGAACCCAGGGGCATTCTATCTCTGAGCTACACCCCCAGCCCTATATTTTTTTTTATTTTGAAATGAGATCTCACTAAGTTGCTGAGGGCCTCGCTAAGTTGCTAAAGCTGGCTTCAAATCTGCAATCCTCCTGTCTCAGCCTCCCAAGTACTGGGATTATAGGCATGTGCCACCATGCTCAGCTAAGCCTACATATTTTATTACCAATTTATAGACAATACAGCAGGGCTGAAAATGTAGCTCAGTGGTAGAGTGCTTGCCTAGCATGTGGGGAGGGAGGGAGGGAGGGAGGGAGGGAGGAAGGAAGGAAGGAAGGAAGGAAGGAAGGAAGGAAGGAGAAAATATAGAATTATGTCACTGGAATGCAGCAGCAAAATCTTGGGTTTTAAGTGTGCATTATTATTCTGAAGTTTTGATACCTGGGGCCTTACTGGAGACAGTAAACAACTTGCTCTCAAGCATGCATTTCAAATATTCAACATCATTAGCAATCAGGGAGATGCAAATCAAAACTACACTGAGATTCATTCCATCTAACCCCAATCAGAATGCCAATCATCAAGAAGTGAAACAACAATAAATGCTGGTGAGGATGTGGGGAAATAGGAACTCTTCTACACTGTTGGTGGGATTGCAAATTAGTACAACAGCTATGGAGATCAGTGTGGAGATTCCTCAGAAAATTGGGAATGGATCCACCATATGATCCAGCTATACCACTACTGGGTATCTTTCCAAAGGGACTAAAATCATAATGTTATAGTAATATATGCATATCCATGTTTATAGCAGCACAGTTCATAGCACCCAAATTATAGAACCAACCTAGGTGTCCATCAACAGATGAATGGATTACAAAATTATGGGATATACACACAATGGAATTCTACTCAGCAATAAAGAACAAAGTTATATCATTTGCAGGAAAATAGATGGACCTGGAGAACATTGAGATTAGCCAGTCACAGGAAGTGAAGAGTCATATGTTTTTTCTCATATGTGAAAGCTAGGGAGTAATTGGGATACCAGAGAGTCTTCAGATAATGGAGGAGAAATTTCAGTGGAGCCAGGGAGGTAGTCTAGGGGTAGGGGAGGGGGGAGAGAGAAGATCAATGAAGGAATCACTTCCATCGACATTATGTACATATATGAGAATACCAATGTCAACCTCACCAAGTGCTGTGTGCATGTATGCCACTATCACTATGAACTACATTATGGTGAGGTTTAGTGAGACTATAACACACCAATAAAAAAATAAAAATGAAAATAAAGCCAGGCACGGTGGCGCACACTTGTAATCCCAGTACTTGGGAGGCTGAGACAGGAGGATCGCAGGTTTGCAGCCAGCCTCAGCTACTTAGTGAGGCCCTCTGCAACTTAGTGAGACCCTGTTTCAAAATAAAGAATAAAAAAATAGGGTTGGGGGTGTAGGTTGGAGGTAGAATGTCCCTGGGTTCAATCCCCAGTACTGCAAAAATAAATAAATAAATAAATACATAAATACATAAATAAAATGTAAACCAACATTCTAGAAGCATAACTACCTATGCCCCCCACACACCCTCTATTGGGTTTTTATACCAGGCCAGTCCTCCCCTGCCCTAATCACCTGAGGACAGGTACCAACCATTAGAGACAGCCTGTAGGCCCCAGAGCCCAATGAATTATTCAGACCAACCTACCCTAGGAACTTCCTCCTCCTTGCCTTTCGCACTGTCTCCACTCCCCACTGGCCCTGTGCCTCCAGTTGCTCCCTACCCCCCCCCAACAGCCAAGAGCGGTGCAGTGCGATCCTTCCCCTTGGGACCATGAGGAAGGAACACGCTGTCTTTTCAGTGGCAGTGCTGATCTGTTAGTCTCACCATAACTGAATAATAATAAACCGCATTTTAAAACATCTTGATCTGGGAAACTCTACCAAAAAAAAAAAAAACAAATTCCAGAAGGATTTATCTCAATAAAAAAGAAGAAATAGCAAGAAGATAAAAGTGAGAGGGAGGTAAAAACCTTATGGCTAAAAAAGCCATAAGAAATAGATCAACTAGCCGGATGTGGTGACGCATGCCTGTAATCCTAGTACTTGGGAGGCTGTGACAGGAGGATTGCAGGTTCAAGGCCAGCCTCAGCAACTTAGACACTCAGCAACTTAGCAAGACCCTGTTTCAAAATAAAATATAAAAAGGGCCAGGGGTATAGCTTAAAGATAGAATGATCTTGGGTTCAATCCCAAGGAATTAAGGAAAGAAGGGAGGGAGGGAGACAGGGAAGGAGGGAAGGAGGGAAGGAGGGAAGGAAGGAAGGAAGGAAGGAAGGAAGGAAGGGAGGGAGGGAGGGAGGAAGGGGGGAGGGAGGAAGGGAGGGAAGGAAGGAAGGGAGGGAGGGAGGAAGGGAGGGAGGGAGGAAGGGAGGGAAGGAAGGAGGGAGGGAGGAGAAATATATCAACCAATTGCAATGGACTGTATTTTATTCCTAATTTGAATAAACTGTTAAAAAGTATCATGAGGCCATTAAGGAAATTTGAACACTGTTTGGGCAGCTGATATCTGACATTATGGAATTATTGATCAAAGTTTTTAGTGTGATAATGGAATTATGGTAATAGTTCTAAACAGAGACCTATCTTTCAGAATTGATACTAAAATATTCATGGATTAAATGACTTGCTGCCTAAGATTTACTTTACAATAATGAGTGAAGGGTGACAGATAAAATATATTTTTAAAAAATCAGCTAAAGTTGTAGGTATTGAGCAGGGTTATAATACAAGGGGGATTATATATACCGTTCTGGTTAATTTTGAAATATTTGCAACTTTTCATAGTAAGGAGTAAAAACAAAATCAGAAACTCCTTTAAAGAACATGCTGACTGCCCCCGTCTTTAAGAAAAGATAAGTGTCTTCAGAATGCCTAAATAACTTGCTCAGTTGCCAGAGCATGGTGGAGCCAGAATCCAAATCCAGGTAAGTCCCACATCCAAGCCCCTGGTGCCCTAAAGGCAAGAGAGCCCAGCTCTGGAGGCCGTCCCCCTGGGCCTGTCTATACAGAGGATCACATTCTTCTGCCTTCTGGAAGGCCCCAGCCAGGAACAAGGGAAACTATTGCACTGTAACTGTGGCCTCAGCACCGCCATTCCCATGATTCTGTTGCTAGGTTTCTCCAGGTTCAACCCTTATCCCCACTCCAACTCTTCTCAGTAGCAGAGACCTCTTCGACTTTTCTGTATCACCCTTTTTAAATTTTTAGTTTCTTTTCTTTTCCTTTTTTTTTTTTTTGTGCCAGGGATCGAACCCAGAGCCTGGCATATACCAAGCAAGAGTTCTCCTGTAGAGCCACACCCCAGCCCCTGGATTCCCATCTAAACGCTCTATGATACCCTGCTGAAAGTACACCAGGATGCACGCATACATGGGAAGCGTGTCGCCTTGAGCCTGCTGAGACGTCCTCTCAAGAAACTTTCAACATTTTCTCTTTTCCATTTAGTAGCATTTAGTGAAATACAACCTTCCGTTTTCAGCTCAGGAACCACGTGAAACAATCTCACCATTTTTATCTGCATGCTGAATTCCCTTTGCTGCCATGGCTTGGCCCCCCACACCCTTTATTCATCAGACTCTCCTCTAAATTACTTTTCACTGCTCACAAAACCACAAATCTAATGTTAATAATTGTTAAAAAGAAAAAAGACCACACTGCCTTCCTTTTACATAGAGCTAGGAATGGCATGAAGTGCTTTAGAAATATTATCCCCTTTAATCCTCAGACTAACCCGTCAAAGAAGGAAGATTTGCCAGCATCGAGGCTGTTCAAAGAGAGAGCTCTGGGGAGGGATTAAGGTGGTCCCAAGATCTGAATTAACCTTACCCTTGACAAAGGATTTAGTAGCCTGGACACTAAGAGGGGTCTTGGAATGATCTAGACACTGATTTTTTAAGTACCACTTTGTCCTGTTGTCTGTGACTTTGGGGATCATCCTCACAGAACGAGAAAGACTGAACTCTCAGTAACCTGCTCTGTGCAATCTCCTCCCAACAATGACACAACCACCGCCAATAATCCTTTTATTCTGATTCCAACTTTTTTTTTTAACCGAGAACTGCATAGAATTTGTGTTAGCTGCTCACAATATGTAAAGCTACTTGGGAAAACCAATATATTCAGAGCTCACAGCCCTTCCTGGATTTACCCTTGGGGTTTGCACGGAATGGAATTGTAAGGGCGTAAAGATGCAGCTAGGAAAACTTTTTTTCTTCCTCCCCCACCCCTCCCCATGCCAGGCCCACCTCTCAGTGTTTGCCACTGTTTTCTTCACTCAGACACAGATACCAAACTTCCTCCCCATCTCATCTACTGCCAACACCACGGTAGCCACAGGGCAGAATGAGTGTGGCTCTGTCCTACAAGAATTTCACCTTAGACTAAATTTAGAAAGTTATCAACGTCTTGAAAGGGTTAGAGAGTGCTCTGATTCAATTTCCTTGTTATAGTCCTTAAAGTGCTTTCTAGTTCTGGTGCATTAAATCCTGGGCCTGGAGAAAAAAATATTTGCTTCCCTTGCGAGTTTCAGAAAGAAAGGCAGGTTTGGGCTGCATATCGCTGTTTCAGAGCCCAGAGCTTCGATTCTTCCCTCTTCACTAATAGAACAGAAAGTATGCTCTAAAATGACTTTAATCTTTCCAGCTAGGCATTTCTCATTCCTCACCGGACATCAACAACAACAGCACCAGGTATCACATTCATAAGCCCCAAATCAGCTACCACTTGCAATCCCACTTCAAAACTGAAGGCACCAGAAAATCTCTGAAAAATAAAATAACACTTTTCTTTATTTGATATATAAGTGATATTTTAAACAACTTAGTAGGTCTATATTATTCCTTTATGAGTTTGTTCCCTATTTATTTCTCTTACCCGTAAATGCCACAATTCATCTTTTTACTTTTATTTATTTATCTATTTATTTATATATGTGTGTGTGTGTGTGTGTGTGTGTGTGTGTGTGTGTGTGTATGAGTGTGTGTGTGGTGCTGGGGATTGAACCCAGGGGCATCCTACCTTGAAGCTACATCCCAGCCTTATTTTTTTTTTAGATTTAGAAATAGGGTCTCACTAAGTTGCTGCAAGCCTTGCTAAGTTGCCGAAGCGGGCCTCGAACCTGCAATCCTCCTGTGTCAACCTTACAAGTACTGGGATTACAGGTATACACCACCACGCCTGACTTTCACAGTTCATTTGTGTGTGTGTGTGTGTGTGTGTGTGTGTGTGTGTGTGTGTGATACTGGGGGTTGAACCCAGAGGCATTCTACCTCTGAGCCACATCCCCAGCCCTATTTTTTTTAATTTGGAAACAGGGTCTCACTAAACTGCGGAGGGCCTCACAAGGTTGCTGAAGTTGGCTGTGAACCTGCGATCCTCCTGTTTTAGCCTCCCAAGTACTGGGATTACAAGCATGCGCCACTGCACCTGGCCACAATTCATCATTTAAAACTCATCTTTTGGGTGCTGGAGTGTACCTCAGTGGTAGAGCACTTACCTAGCATGCACAAGGCACTGGGCTCAATCCCAGCACTGCAAAAACCAAATGAAACAAAAAACAACAACAAAAACCTCAAACAAATAAAAAGTTGAAAAACTCTCCTCTTTTCTGATTAACTTACCTTCTCATGTCCCATTCTTTGGTCTACAGGCCTACGCACAAATGTCTCATTCAGTGTCAATCATTTAGCAGGGTTGCTTTCCCACACATTTATTGCTTCTGTTCATATGTAGTCTTGCAAACTAGATTGGAAACTCTCCAAGGGCAAGCATTTTTTAGCCTATCATTTTAGCCTGTCATGCTGGGCTCGGCATGCAAGAGGCACTTGGTGAATGCATAGCGACTCACTAACTAGCAGCAACTAATTATCTGGGCAAGCGTCAAAAGTAGCAAGATGGTGATTTAATCATAATCATTATCGTCACATAACAGCGTTTCTTTAAGTCCTTGTCTACTGGCTAGCTTCCTTCAGACAATACCTATGAATTTTGCATAAGATTGTTGTCATCCTGACATTGCTGTTTGATGAGTTGTACAATCTCACAAACCATTTGTCACCGAAACAATGTGGAGGATGAAAGTAATTTCAGTAATGCACTGACAATGTTATCCTGTTGAAATGTTAGTACAAACATCCTATGAGATGAGGAGAGACATGTTTCAGAAATATTCTAAGCTGGCAACAAGATTTGCTATAGAAAGAGGTACCATTAGAGCCAGGTTTGGTGGCGCACGTCTGTAATCCCTGTACTGGGGAGACTGAGAGAGGAGGATCGCCTCCTGACTCATCCCAGGCCATACACCCCAAATCAAGCATGGAAGCTTCAAAAATGCTTTAGCATGAGACATTTACTTCCCAAATTAATTGGAGATTTATTTCCCTATCCACCCTGCCCCCCAAATAAAATTGGAGATAAAATCGTAATTCAGCATTGCCCAAAGTATATTCCATGGACCACTAATTCTGCAGGATGATAATGGCTATTACCTGAGAAGGGGTGGAGGGGTGGAGACAGAAAAACAAAAAAGAAAAAGGGATGGAATTTCTGCTGTTGATTTAATTAGCATAGGATTTCTTAGACCCTTTAAAATGTCAGTGTGTATCATGAATCACTAGGAAAGAGCAGTATGCAATATCTCCCAGAGTCAGCCGAACGCAGATTCCCTTTTTCAACAAACTGTGTGCCATTATACATGCTCTGAGAAGCTCTCGAACTTTCTTTCCCAAGGCTCATTCCTCTATCTAGGGTCTTCCAGGAGGAAGGCACCAGGGTTAGTACAAGCATGGAACAGAGCAGACAATCGAAATATGTTTGAGTATCTCAGTGAGCAAATATGAAGGTTCCACAAATGAGTAGAAATCCATTTCAAAGCTCAAGAAATGATGGTTTGTGGATTAAAAAAAAAACAATTTCTTCCTTCCAGATGCAGTGGTGTGCACCTGGAATCCCAGCTACTCAGGAGGCTGAGGCAAAAGTTCGAGCCAGCCTGGGCAACTTAGTGAGATTCTGTCTGAAAATTAAAAAAAAATAGAGCCGGGCATGATG
>PVJS01004782.1:13060-67393 GCA_004027185.1 Glis glis
TTCGCGGCCAGCCTCAGCTACTTAGTGAGGCCCTCTGCAACTTAGTGAGACCCTGTTTCCAAATAAAGAATAATAAATAGGGCTGGGAGTGTAGCTCGGAGGTAGAATGCCCCTGGGTTCAATCCCCAGTACCACAAAAAAATTTTTTTTAATTAAAAATTAAAAATTAAAAAAATAAAAAGGGCTAGGGATATCTCAGTGGTAGAGCACCCCTGGGTTCAATCCCCTGGGCCACAACCACAAACACAAAATGATTTCTTCCTAGTTTAAATATGTGTAGCCAAACAATTTTCCCGGGCTCCTAGGGTTAGACTATCTGCTGCCCTCAGGGTGCCCCGCTGGAGGTTCACAAACTGGAACACTAGCTTGGTTTCCTGTTTCTCCAGCAGGATTTGGAAAATATGCTCATGTAGCTTAAAGAGCATAACTGAGACGCTTAGGGGGACTCGTAGCTTTAGGAGGATTGGAGTAGGGTGGTGGATATTGTTCTCAACACTGCTGTGTGCGGAATCATCTGGGGAGCTTAAAAAACACATCAAGCCAGGCATGGTGGTGCACACCTGTAATCCCAGTACTTGGGAGGCTGAGACAGGAGGATCACAGGTGCGAGGCCAGTCTCAGCAATTTAGCAAGACTCTGTTTCAAAATAAAATAGGGCTGGGGGTACAGTTTGGAGGTAGAATGCCCCTGGGTTCAATGTGCAGTAACACACACACACACACACACACACACACACACACACATGAAGGCAAAAAACCACCAACAAAACACACACACATACCAATATTTGGGCCTCACCCCAGATGAATCAAATCAGATTCTTTGGAAATGAGACCTGAGAATTAATATCTCTTAAAAGCTCCTGAGGATTTCTAATGTACCCGCAGGATTGGAAAGCACACTCCTCAATGTCTAGCTATAAGTCATAGCCACTGGCTGCCACTCGGCCTCATCTTCAGGACTTGCTGCTCCTGTTGGGAGACACGCAAGGTGTGATATGTGCATCTTCTTATCTCGGCAAAACGGACATTCCCCCGCATCCATCTTAGTTGAGCACATGGTATAAAAGAGGGAAAGAAATGCATTGCCCCTAGAAGTAAACCAAAAATAACAAAGTCACCTTATCTAGTTATGGCCCCCAGGATAACAGACTTCAACACGTTTATAAACCTTAAGCTTCTAATACTTTTTTTTTTACTCTCACCCTCACCTGTGTGAGCTGACTAAATTATTTGTTATGGTTTGGATAGTGAATCTTCCCAGGAAAGCTCATGTGTTGTCAATATAGAAAGTTTCAGAGGTGGGCATGGCTGGAGGAAGCCAGTCACTTGGGGCATGGATGCTAGGACTGTATCTGTCCTCTCCCTCCCTCTCTCTTCCCTTCTGCTGCCACAAGGTAAGAGCAGCTTTCCTCCACCATGCCCTGCATCCATGAGGTCTCTGCCTTAGAGCCAGCCAACCATAGACTGAACCTCTGAAACCAAGAGCCCAAATAAACATTTCCTCCTCTAAGTTGTTCTGGTCGGGTATTTTGGTCACAGTGATGAAAAAGCAGCCTAACACACACTATTTTGCCTCAGAACTTCATCTGCCACATGCACTGTTTAAACCAACACATGTGCTCACTAAATTATGCTATGTGGGTATATGAATATATCACAACAATTACCACTCTTTTGTAGAATTCACCAAAAAATTCAAAAAAGTAAAAACCATGCCTCATTGGTTTTCAAGATGAATCTCATGCAGAAGTACAGCTGTACTATTGCTGTCTTTTCTTTTTTGTTGTTGTTGTTTTTTTTCTTTTCTTCCTAAGGCTGTAGTTTTCTGGCTATTTCTATTTGTGTTTCTGGATCAAGTCTGGTTCTAGTTTGGTTTGACAAAGGCAGAAATTAATCCCCTATTTATGTCTGGAAGATAAGACAACAACTTCTGATTTCTATCAGGTGCCAAAAAAACCAGAGAATCTGATTTATTTGCCCTTTTGTTGTTTAATTTGGGAAAATCTGCATTCTGATCTCTATCAGGTGGCAAATAACAGAATCCGGTCTATTTGCTTTTTTTGTTTGTTTGATTTGGGGATTCTGCTAACTTCTGTCATTGAAACGTTAGTGCAAGCATTCTAGACATGCTTTAGAAATATTTTAAACTGGCCATGAGTTTTGATATAGAAAGAACCATCGGGCTCTGTACCAGGATCTAGCTAACTTGTCATGAGCTAATTGAATCAAGCCCCTACTGAAGACTAACTGGGGACAGAGCCCTGCCCCGCCTCTCCCTCTGGTTTTTCTGGGGGAACTGGACTGATGGCTTGTCACCAGAGAGGGAGACCTGTCCTTCTACGGGCTCAAATCACTCAGGAAAATACCTGGGGCCTACTGGAAGGTAAACGGCCTCTTGAGATCTGCAATGATGGGACCATGAGTTTTATGCCCTGTGTTTATTTTTTAACTCTAGCTGAAGTTCTAAGATTGAAGCTGCTATTTTCCTTGTGTGGGGGTGGGGGGACTCGTTTTCTCTTCTTGTAAAGCAAAGGTCATCAACCTCCCTTAATATATATAGTTCACTACATTCTGTATTCATGGCTATCCCTGTTGTCTTCTCCCACCATTTTTTCTATTCCTCTCTCCTTACCTCTCAAAAAACTTTCAGAGATTGGTTATAAAGATTGTCCCTTTGGGACTGGGTGTACTCAGTATAATATTCTCGAGTTCCATCCATTTTATTGAAAATGGTGTAATTTTGTTCTTCTTTATGGCTGAGTAAAATTCCATTGTGTGTATATACCAAAGTTTTGTGATCCATTCGTCCATTGATGGACATCTAGGCTGATTGCATAGTTTGGCTATTGTAAATTGTGCTGCTGTGAACATGAATATGCAAGTCTGATGATAATATTTTGATTTCATTTCCTTTGGGAAGGTGCCCAGGAGTGCTATCACTGGGTCATATGGTAGTTCCACTCCCAATCTTCTGAGAAATCTTCACACTGATTTCCAAAGCAGCTGTACTAGTTTGCAGTCCCACCAGCAGTGTCCTAGGGTTCCTATTTCCCCACATCCTCGGCAGCATTTATTATTTGTGATCTTGATGATTGCCATCCTAACTGGAATAAAATGGAATCTCAGTGTAGTTTTGAATTGCATTTCCCTGATGGCTAAAGATGATGAACATTAGAGTTGTGTGCATGTATTTTTCTAACACTCTGTACCCTCATATGATGTAAAATTACAATGTACCCAATAAAAATTTTTAAAAAAGATCATTTCTTTTGTGAGTACACTATGGATAACTCCTGCAGTCAGATCTGACATCAGAGAGAAAAGTTAGAAACTTACATTATACAGTTACTTATATTTAGCAGAGCACTTGTCTTGATTGGCATATAGAAACTAAGACACACTTACATGTAAATTTAAAATAATGAATTTAGAGGCTTAAAATAAATTTTAAAGTAAGTATAGGAGGTGGAAAATCAAATGTAATGAGTTCATCATGATGGTTCTTTAAGAAAAAAAAACTTTAAAAGCTTGCTGAATCTGTACCCCAGAAGAACAATAAAGTTTAACTCTGAGATAAACGAAGAGCCTTGGTTGCAGGTTATGAGACAAGAAGCAGAGGGAAAAGACTTAGAACACAACTTAAAGAATTTTTAATATGAACTTGGTTTGTCAATATAGAAGTTTATAAAGTATAAATCTATTTAAAAGTGTTCTACCACTGAGCTATACCCTTGGCCCAAGATACAGTCTTATCCAAGGTAAAAATTTTAATTTAAAACAACTATATTTCTTCCTGATTTTATCACAGGATAAAAATAATATTCTCATCTCTATAAAACTTTTTTCCTCAAGGAAAACCTGATTATTCTCAGTGCTTTAGGGTTTCAAAAGTCAAGAAAGTTATTATTATAAAAATAGAAAACTATTTGTCCAATAAATAAACTGCAATAACTAATGTCCTCTAAAAAGATTTATTTGTAGGCTGGGCATGGTGGTACATTCCTGGCATCTCAGCTTTTGTTTCTCTATTAATTCAAATGGTATTTCCAGAATCACTAGTGAACTTTAAGACTGAACTAGTAGTAAATTGAGTTTTTAGTATCTACCTAAAACCTCCAAAACACTCATATACTCTTGCTATCATCAGGTTAAAAACAAATGAATAAATTTGTTACTATAAGATATAGCTAATTATAAAGATCTATGCATGCAAGATAATGGATATATTTTATTTTGATTTAAATAAAATTGTCTGATTGTTCCAAAACATGAAAAAAGGTAATAGAAGAAAATTTGAGGGTACACTGCAAGTGTAGAAAGAAAGAAGAGGTAAACTTCCCAGCCCAGGCCCCCCAAAAAAATGACTGTATATAATGCATTTGAAAGAGGCAAAGAAATAGGTTATTTTTTTCAAAATTGGATCAGTGATAATTGGTTTATTCAAATGATAAAAAAGACTTGTGCAGCATTTACTGCAAATTGGTACAAGGGTGGTAATCAAAAAGAGGAAAAACTTCGCTCTATTTCTGTTAAAATGATAAATTGATCCTTGAGTATATGGAATGTTCCTAACAAAAACAAAGAATGAAAAAGAAAAGTGGTAAAAGTGTTCCATGCTTATGTATTAGTGTCTCTTTCTCTCTCTCCTTTTTTTTTTTTTTTTTTTTTTTTGGTACTGGGAATTGAGTCCGGAAGCATTCTACCTCTGAGCTACACCCCAGACCTATTTTATTCTTTTTATTTAGAAATAGGGTCTCACCAAGTTGCTAAAGCTGGCTGCGAACCTACAATCCTCCTGTCTCAGCCTCCCAAGTACTGGGATTAAAAGTGTGTGCCACCAAACCCAGCCTAGTGGCTCTCTTTCTTACTAAAATATTCTGTAACTCATTGCTTTTGTCATAATTTTTAATTTATTTAAATAGGTTTTCGGTTTTGAAAAAATTAGAGTTCCTTGTAGTCAATTTTACTTATCTCTGTGCTTTTTAACAATATTGCTTGAAACCCTTTCTTGTCTTCAGGCAACTATGACAAAAAAAATATCTTCTTTGACATCTCTTTCTGTTATTATCTTTCCCAAATTCAAGACTCAAAGTCAGAATACCAACGCCATAATATATTTATTTTATATGAATTATCTCTGGAGTTTTCTTGTTGTGCTTGGGTATCACAAAGATTTCTATATCATCCTTTTAAAAGAAAACATAATAGAAATAATTTGGCGTTTTCTAGTTTTAATAAATTCAGTAATTTTATACCTACAATATGAAAAACCAGCAAGTCAAAAAGAATAGTTAAATTTCTCTGGACTCATCATATACAAGTAAAATTATATTAATGTAAATGTTTCAGTAAATACATGAACATTTATATCAGAAACGTCTTACATTTATACTTTCAACATAAATGAATTCAAAGATAGACACAACTGACCATACATAGGCTAATTGTAAAAAGACATTCCCAATTTTCTATTTAACACCTAAGACTATCTAAGACTATCAGAACACACCAGGACAAAATGAACCCAGGAAGATACTTTGCCCCATGGTATGTTTTTATTTTCAAACAAGGTCTCACTAAGTAGCTGAGGCTGGCTTGGAACCTGCGATCCTCCTATCTCAGTTTACCAAGTACTAGGATTACAGGAATTCACCACCACACCTGGCTAATGCCCTCACTCTTTATGTTTTCCCCAGGGTAAGCATTACTACATCTTTATAAATCAATTGCTTATTGTACCTCATGGCGGATTTTACTTTTCTACATTTTGATATTATGGTTATTACAATAAATTAACCAGAGCCTTTGAGTCTCATTAACCACAAGAATTTTCTGCTTTGCCTTTATACTCACCTAAAGGTCTCTGTTATAAGAACTGCTATTGTCTGAATACAGAATGTCTTGCAGAAAAGCTCATGTATGGGCAATGCAAAAATGTTCAGAGGTAAAATAATTGAATCAGGGTTCTAACCTCACCAGTGGATGAATCCCTTGATGGGTTAATAATTTAAGTGGATTTACTGGGTGGTAATGTAGGGGGTAGGGTGTGGCTGGAGGAGGAGGTGGGTCACAGGGGATGTGGCCTTGAGTATTACATCTGCCCCTGGTTGCTTCAGGCCGTTCTTTCTGCTTTCCAGCTGCCATGGTAACAGCTGCTGTCCTCTGCCAATGGCTGTGCCATCATCATGTCAGCCTTGGGGCCAACCAACTATGAACTGTACCTTTGAAACCATGAGCCCAAGCTAGGCGTGGTGGCGCACGCTTATAATCCTAGTACTTGGAAGGCTGAGACAGAAGGATTGCAGGTTTACGGCCAGCCTCAGCTACTTAGTGAGGCCTCCGCAACTTTGTGAGACCCAGTTTCAAAATAAAGGATAAAAAAATAGAGCTGGGGGTGCAGCTCTGAGGTAGAACGCCCCTGGGTTCAATCCCTGCTACTGTAAAAAAAAAAAAAAAAAAGAGAAACCATGAGCCCAAATAAATCTTTCCTCCTCTATGTTGTTCCTGTCAGGTATTTTCGTCATAGCATTACTACAAGAACAGACCAGAAATTGAGTCTGAAAAAAATATCAAAATTGCCTCCATAAAGGACTGAACCAGATACCCTTGACAGTTGGATCTGCATGGAATAGACTCCTAAGTCCAGGCTCCCTGTTATAAGCTGACATCTTTGACACAGGCTATGAAGCTACCAAGAGGCCAAATCAGGATCCCAGAATCCCCCCTCCCCAGAGAAAATGACTTCAGGGAAACAGACTGTTTGATCTAAGATCAACAAAGCACAGGTTAATTTCCTAGGACTAGAAGAATAAAATAAAACCTATTTAATTGTGCTCAGTGTGTGTGTGTGTGTGTGCGTGCGTGCATGTGTGTGTGTTACTAGGGATTGAACCCAGGTGCTCTATCACTGAGCTACATCCCTAACCCCTTTTTGTATTTTATTTTAAGACAGGGTCTCTCTAAGTTGGCCATGCTGACCTCAAACTTATGATCCTCCTGCCTCAGTCTCCCCAGTCACTGCAATTATAGGCGTACTCCACCACTCCCAGCATTAGTGACCTATTTCAAATGGATATATGAGAGAAAACCCTTTTCTTTATCATAACTTAGCACCAACCCTCAATTTAACAGGTTACATGTCCGCTTTAAACTGGTATGAAGCCATTTTTGTATGTATCATGTTCCAAAGGAACCCTTAGGATTCAGAAAAAAATCCTATGAGAGATTTTAATATAGATTATAAATTAACAAATCATAAGGGAAAACTGAAGAATAGTGATTTTGAAGAAAAATAATGAGATAGGATAAAAGCAATAAGGGTTCAATATTATGCAAAGTGCCTTGCCTTTATTAAGTTATTTTACTCTCTGTAGCCATAATATTATTTCATAGGTTCAAAAATAATATTTTCCTTTTCCAACCAGAGTAAAATTGAATAATTCAAATCTATGACTGTGACCATACCAGAAATTTCATCCAGTTAGATAAGATAAGCCCAAGGACTATGCCTTTGCACATGACAATAAGAACTCCAAGGTCCTCTCTTGACACTAGATGACAACCTGCCCCAGGGCTTTGGAACTCCCACCTCCAACGGAGCCCAGGAACATTGACAGACGCGGATGTCAGAGAAAAGTGAGACCTTAATACATCTAAAAGTAAGAAGTGCTTTGGGGAAAGCCAGGTAGAAACAAATTGGAAGTTTCTTGGTTCCTGATCTCAGTGAACAAACTGACAAGGAAATAAAATATCTCTGAGACATAGTGGTCAATTATACCCTGAGGGGCTTTACAAGGCCTCTGGACAGTACTAACTCTTAAGCTTTAATTTCGTGTGGCTCCAGTTTTATTAAATGTACATAAAGGGAGTCTGGGGGTATTATACATTTGTTACTACTCTAAAAATAAAACTCATCAAATAAAACAAAAAAAATCAAGTTAATGGTACTGCATCAGAAAATCACTAAGTATTTTATGTGGTGAAATCTGACCCTTAGGTGTAGGAATTCGGACATCGACGGGCTCCAGAAACAAACTAATACTTCTTTCTGTTTCCATTATGACTAAGGCTATGACACAGCACAGTCTGGAAGAAGAAAAAAAAGTTTTGCACCTGAGATAAACCAAATCAAATAGGTCCATTCTGTCTATATGTGAGCCTCAAAATATTAAGAACTTGAGTAATTCCTATAACCCTGCTGCCTCTCTAACAAAAAGACGCTTTTATCCCTGACTCACAACGCCTATGTGTGTGGGTATGATGAACATGTGAAAAAGTTTCCACCAAGAACCAAGTAATTTAATTTGACCAGTTTGTATTTCTGAAGTTTTCTTCCTTTATTTGATTCTTTATATGGAGGGTCGGTCCTTCGGAAATCTGACCTCTTTGCAAGTCAGCTTTCTCTCATTTCTTCTTTGTAAATGCTTTTATCAATTAGTTTCCAAAATTTTGCACAGAATCATCACATTTAATAAACAGACACTCCTGTGGGTGACAGGTACTCATTTAGGGCATTTTTCACAAGCCCAGGTGGCAATGCTCCCAGGAGCAGGGGCTCTCCTGGGGACTGCCTCTTGTCCCTTCCTGGGGCCTCTAACTCACAGGCTGGAGTCAGTGATTTCTATGAACGGAGCACATGGAGACAGCTATGTTTGAGGGCTAGGTAGCTGTTTGGGGCCTCTGGTCTACAGGGGCCGACTATGCAGAAGATCTATTTGTTAACAGTTGCCAACGTAGAGGAACCCTCAGTGCAAGGTGCTTAGGGACGAAGCATTTTCCATGGGGCAGCATCTGTAACCTCCGCTCTGGGTATCCTTCATCATATGACACTGCTATAGCGCTCGTCCCCATTAGGCTCAGGAAGCACAGTCCCTGGTCCCCTGGAATGTGCTAGAGCCGAAAAAGAAAAAAAAATCCCTGCACTGCTATTCTTGGTCAGCTTAATGACAAGGAGCTTCAGATTCTCTATAAAATGAAAGAGATTCAATTGTGTGAGGTCGCCAGGTCACAGGCTCCCGGAGAACACTGCTATTCGCAGCACAGCGTCCTTCTGAGAGGGGTCCTTAAAGTTTAATAACATCAGTCGGCTGCAGCAAGACCCTGGGAGAACACGATCCAAAAATGAGCCTCTGTGTGCTGTCTATTACGAAGGCGCTTCGGTTTACCTTGTGTGCAATTTTAGATCATCAAAGGTGACATTGAGCGCGGTCTCCTAAATTTCAATCACAGCCTTTAACCACCCTGTGATTTAGCCAGGAGCGGCTCTGCGACTCTTTGGGAACAAAAGGCCACCTTCCCGAGGCTGGAGGAAAGGCGCACACCACAGTAGGCGGCGGAGAAGCACACGCAGTAATAACCATGCGACGAAAAGAGGTCAGTCTCGTTGCTGAGGCCCGACACTAGATTGTTTCATCCTGTCCCAGGTCCCCGGATCCGCTCCTCTTTTAGTTCAGCATTTACATATCAGGACACCTGTCCTCTTAACACTTACATCAACCTCAGAGAAATAAGTACCTAAGAAGGGAAAAGCAGGTTCTTCAAATGGCTACTTATGAATGTGTCCAGCAACAGGGTGAATCTCAAATAAATAATACTGTGAATAAGGGCAGACACGATGAGGGTACACTGTTAAGGCTTCCTGTAGATGAAACTCAAAAGCAGGTGAAATTAACCCATGATGATGGGCATCAGGAAATGATGGCCTGTGAGTGGTGTTATGGATGGGGAAGGGGTTAGAGGAGTGAAGGAGCAAAGAAATGGTGGCTAATGTGAGTACATGAGTATGCAAATATTCATCAAGTTTTATTGTATGGACCTTTACATATATGTTACATCCTGGTTTCAAATGGATTTTAAAAGAGCTAAGGTTGGGGCTTAGAAGACCACTCTAAGAGCACTTGGGGCACCTGCTCCCCTTTTCCACCCCTCCTGGATTAGGCCTAGTTCCCCCAGGCCATGGCTGCCCCACACCATGCGTCCACCTGTATCCCGCATGCAAGCGCTCAGATACAGCCAGGTGCACAGAGCCTCCTGCGCTCACCCGGCTCGTCTGTGGGCTTTTCCTCCTGTGACTATGACACTGCAGCCTGGTTGCCATCTAGATAACAGATGTGGTCCGGCATCTCCCTGCCCCCTCGGTCCCTCATGCCACCCCATCTGTGACCCACCAGTGCCCTGTGACCCGCAGATCCTCCTGTTCTGACTCCCGCAGGGCCCTTGGATCAGGCCCACCCACTTTGCTGTCTGCCTTATTCAGTTCTTTTCCTTTATTAATCATAATATCCATGCGCTAATTTGTGCCCCATGCAGGAGTCACCGAACGCAGTGGAACCAGAATTGGAACAGAAATGCAAAACCCTGAAGCTAAAGAAATCATGCCCGGGTTGACCAGCAGTCTCAGAGCTATCCCTGGCCACAGACCCATGGCCCGGGTGTGTGTGTGTGTGTAGTGTGTGTGTGTGTGTGTGTGTGTGTGTGTGTGTGTGTTACTGGGGATTGAACCCAGGGACAGTCTACCTCCGAACGATACCCCCAGCCCTATTTTATATTTTTTATTTTGAAACAAGGTCTCACTAAGTTGTGGAAGGCCTCAAGTTGCTGAGGCTGGCTTCAAACCGTGATCCTCCTGTCTCAGCCTCCCAAGTACTGGGATCACAGGCGCGGACCCAGTGCCTGGCTCTAGACTTCTTTCTTCCTCTTGCTCTGCCTTGCGGGGGAGAGGGGCAGAGACTCGTGCTCTCTGAATTGATTCGGGTTTTCAGTTATTGAGTTTCAGTCTGTGTACACAGAATGGTACAAGGATGGTCTCTCTGCATTCAGCATTGGAATTGGGAATTGGGATGCTCAAAGCAGAAAAAAGGGAAATTTGAAGACGTTCTCTGCCAAGATCAGAGGCAAGGCTGTGTACCGCAGCATGATTATGAAAGCGCACTTCAGTGGGTGGCACTTTTCATTGGGAGCTGAGGAATGTTTTCCCATCAGTTTCCTTCATTGGCAAGATCCCTGCCACTGTCCCTGGGATCTGAGGGAAGCCACCACCATGTTTCACGCTCGCCTGCTACTAGAGAGCAATAGCAGGAAAGTTCAGCCTTTGCCCTCACTGGGGACCTGACATTGTTCCCAAAACCTGGCTGTGCCTTTGGAGCACTGGCACGGAGCCTCTGTTTCAAAATCATATTTTTTCTTTCCAAATAATTGTCCTTGTCCATGCTCAGTCAGACATAACTCTTATAAATCCCCGGGTTTAAATTAAAATCCAAACAGAAAGGAAATGCTACTCATTTTTTAACTATTTAAATATAAGAGCTCAAATAATGTTATGTGCATATATGAAAGTATTACTATGACTACTGCTATCATGTACAAATGAAAATACACCAATAAAAATATTTTAAATAAACACAATAGCTCTCTGTATCCATATTAAGTGTGTGTGTGTGTGTGTGTGTGTGTGTGTGTGTGTGTGTGTAAGATACTGGGGATTGGATTGAACCCAGGAAACTTCTACCTCCAAGCTACACCCCCAGTCTTTTCTTTATATTTTGGGTTCTTTTTTCTTTTTTGAAACATGGTCTCGCTACATTGCTGAGAGTCTTGCTACATTGCTGAGGCTGTCCTTGAACCTGCAATCCTCCTGTCTCAGCCTCCCAAGTACTGAGATTACAGGTGTGCACCACCACACCTGGCCATTCATTCACATTAATTTTGTTGCCAGGCTATGCCGGGTCAGCATGATATTTTTAATTTACATCAGAGATTTATATTTGCAAAATTATTTACATTGTTTTAGTTCTTCAACCCTCACAGCATCTTTGAGAGCATGAGGAGAAATATATTCCTTTTTCACGGGTGAAAAAAACAAAAGTCAAGGTCATGTCTGAGAAAGCATTTAAGAACCTAAGAACCCAGGGCTTGAGGCTCCAGTGCACGTCATCATTCCCAAGTTTTACCAAATCTTTCGATTTGGTAAAATCACACCCATGGCTTCCCTATAAGCCACCCAGAAACACTGCTGAGGAAGCAACTCACAGTGTCGCCATGGTTGCAGGTGATGATCCTAGACAAAGCTCTGGTTGCTTCCCAGGGTTCGCAAGGCTCCTGGAGAGAAGACCTGGTGTGGTTCACCTTGACACCAGCCTTGGTGACCAGCCCCTCACTGGCATCCCAGGGACACGGCGACACTGCCTCCAGCAAAGCACTCAATCGAGCCATGCTTCCAGCTCTCCTTCAGGGCCATGAGTACCCACTTTTTGCCATTTACCTACTACCCAAGAGAAGGTGAGAACTCATGACTCTTCCATTTCTTCTGTACATGGCCAAGTCTGATAGATGCAGGGCATTTGGTAAAAAGACACATAGGCATGTATTTCAACTGGAGGGTATCTGCTGCGCTCCCCCAAAACAGCCTTTCATGATAAATGTTCAAAAAAATGCTTCCAGGTTTATTGATAACATTACCGATGGCTTTAAACATGAAACAGGTCCACCAATAGAAGAGGTGTTTACTCAACACTCCTCAGGGAAGGCGTGGCCTTGAACAGCCAATCACCTTATTTCTTGAGGAGAGACTACATACAATACTATAGGCTAAAAAAGTAGGCCAGATGTCAGGTGTGGTGGTGCATGCCTTGTAATCTCGGTACTTGGGAGGCTAAGATAAGAGGACTGCAGGAGCAAGACCAGCCTCAGCAACTTAGTAAGACTCAGCAATGTAACAAGACCCTGTTTCAAAACAAGAACTTTTAAAAAGGGCTGAAAGCATAGCTCAGAGGTAGAATGCCCCTGGGTTCAATCCCCAGTTACACACACACACACACACACACACACACACGTAGGCTAGATACTCATGTTTATCGAGGCACAATTCACAATAGCCAAGTCATGGAATTGGCCTTGGTGCCCATCAACAGAAGAATGAATAAAGAAAATACGGTCTATATACACAATGGAGTATTATTCAGCTGTAAAGAAGAATGAAATAATTTCATTTTCAGGAAACTAGGCAGAACTGGAGGATCATAATGTTAAAATAAGTCAGACTCAGACAGACAAGTATCACATGTGTGGAATCTGGAGGGTAGGGAAGAGGATAAGAAAGTAACAAGGAGTCTATTAAAGAAGAGGATGGGGTTCAGGGGCAAAGAGAGAAGAGGGTAAGGAAGGATATTGGGAGAGTAGATATGATCAAAATATGTTATTCTCATCTATAAATGTTCCACAACAAAACACATTATTATATATAAATCAAATGCACTAATTTTTTTTAAAGTAGGCTAGAGAATTGGTCTGATTCCAAAATTCTTTTTTTTTCTTTGTCACTTAGTTGCAAGACATTACCTATCACTCTTCTGATCATTAATCAGGGTACTTTCTACTATACAGCAAATGAACTAAATCTCATGAGTTGGTTTCATTTTCTTTAAAATCTGCTCATTACTGAGATGTACCAACCCTCGAGCTTATTAAAATCAGAGTGTGGGCTGCTTATAACCTGGGGCTAAGTCCATTCACTGTAAGAGAATTCAATTTTCATCTTGTCCTGGCCTCCTGGGATTTCCCCGGGCCTCCTCTAGAAGCTAGAGCAGTCCCTGCTGCTTCCCTGGAAGCCTTGTTTCAGCAAGCTCACCAGAGACAGGGAGCAGAGACAGCTTAGTCATCTGAGCACCTGAGTCATCAACCATCACCCTCTGCAGCAGAACCAACCTCCTTCCACCGCCCCGAGGCTATCTCTTAAATACAAACAAGTCCCCAGTTTCAAAAAGTACATTTTAAAGCAATTGTTAGAAATATAGAACACACCCCCACAGTCCCCCTCCCTAACATTTCCAGCCGTGGACCCAGAAAATTCTTATTCTTACAACTAGACAGCTTTGGCTCACTGCTGCTATTGTGAGAACCATTGTGAGGCCAAAAGATAAATAAGCATTTGGGTTTTTAGAGACTCAAAGTGTTTAAAGGAATGAAAAGCAGGCAGTTGAGAGCAGGGGAGAATTTGCAGTTAGAAATATCCTGCCCACCCGCTGAATGATTCAAGTGGCCCCAATTATTCTCTCACCTTGCCTAGAAATACTGTGTTGTTAACAGACAGTAAGGAAACTGCTCCCGCTGATGCCCTGAGTACCTTGCACTTGTCTACATAAGCCACACAGGTCAGGCTGGAGCCATAGCACCTCTGAGTCTTGGCAGACCACCACAGTGTCCTCCTGGGAACTTGCTCCCAAGCCCTGCCTGGGAGGGGTGGTAAGGCAATTTCTTACCACCTCCCAGCTTCTGAAGAGATTGGAAGCTTCCTTCCTGCCCTGTCAGAGCAGAGCTGCAGACTACATATCCTCTGAGCTTCCCCCTAGGATTGGCTCATCAGCAACAGAGCACCTCTCTGTTTTGGTGTTATCTTTTTTTCTGTACAGGATAAGGACTTGGCACTTTGTTTAATCTTCCTTTTGTTTTCCATGTAACTAATATAATGTAACTAATATACTGAGAGCAGGGTATTGTATATTTACAAGTCCAACCAGTCAGACCTTGTTCCTCTCCTTGTCTTGTGTGTGTGACATGTATTTGTTATTTAAGGTTCACTTGGGTAATAACTCCAGGGCCACCACAGGGCCGTGGCACATGCTGCTCCTTTGCTTATGCTTTCACCCAACCTTCAGCACAAGAGTCATTTCCTTGGAGGAATCACAGTGTGCATAAATTTCCAAGTTATCCATTGCTTAGTCTTTCACTACTCCAGGAACACCAAAGGTGCCAGTAATGGAAAGAGAACTATTCACAGTTTCCAAGTCTCATCCATGGCAGGAAGGCAACAGTGAACGGGGATAACGTGCAAGATGGTTTGTGAACCAGAAGTTTGTAAACTCCCATCTTTTTGTCTACTTCTATGAAGTCCTTAAAACCCTATGGAAAGTTAAAATTAAGTTCATGCTACACATAGTTACATAATATTATAAAAGTTTATGTCTTCTTGTGCAGTCGTTTTTCATCCGGGAGAGGCAAGTACTGTCATCTTCACCTTTAACCATGTTGACAGCATCCATCAACCTTTAAGGATTCATCCCTCTCTTGGTCCTGCAGTGGCTCCTGGACCTCTCCTCCCCTTGGCTCGGTTTTTGCATTCTTCCAGCCTGTCATGACTGTGACCCAGCTTAATCAGGTCCTCTGGGTTTCTCAAGGCTTGCTTTGGTTTGGATGGGTTAGTGAAAAGCTACAAGGTGCTTACCAAGAGCACATTGCACCCTCTGCTACAAAGAAGCCTCTTGGCAGGGGTGGCTGTCAGGGCACAGGGCCACATCCCTCAGGACACTTGCCACACCTTTGTCCCTGCCCAGCCAACAGCCTCTGTCCTGGGAAGCCCACTGTTCTCTGATCTCTGGCTATGAAAACTCTTGACCACAAGCAGAGTGTCCGAGGCCCCTATTGTTTTTAGTAAGAATGTTTACTTCCCTTTATCCTATGATAACATGCCTTAACCCCTTAGTGTTCACAGCTGCTTTTCATACCTATCACCTCCTCTGAAATTTCAATCAATATCCACCTAATTTTTCCACTCCAATTCTTGATGCTCTGAAGATAAGTATTGGGTTGCTTCTAAGAATTCTTTCAGGGGCTGCAATCAGTCCCCACTCTGTCTCTGCCCCTCTGTCTCCCTCTGTCTTTCTCCCTGTGTGTCTCTTTCTCCCTATCTCTCTTTGTATCTGTGTCTCTTTATGTCTCTCGGTCTTTCCACCTCTCTGTCTCTGTCTCTTTGTCTCCCTCTGTCTCTGTCTCTCTCACGCACACACACACACACACACACACACGCACACACACACACAAACAAGATTTCTCAGACCCTACTTTAGAAACTGCTCTTAGAAATATCGCTAGTACCCATTATAATTTAAGCAGAACAAGAAGACCTAAAGCCTGACCATATTCCTGGAAGCAGGAGACCTTGTGGTTGCCAACAGTTTGAAATCTTCAAATGCTCACATCTTTCAAGCTACTTTGCCAAGCAGCTAAAAATGATGCAAGTCTGCATTATTTTGAGCCATAGTTTCAAAGTTCTTTATGAGAGGGGTTACCCGTGGCCAGTGTCCAAATGGATGGGAAAATGCCAGCGAACATGGTGAAAAATATCTGTACAGCTTAGAGATTGAAGGAGAAACAAGTTTAATGAGTTCCAAGTATAAATCGTCCACACCAGTAATTTTATGGCTCTTCCCCTGAAACAACACAGTCTTAAGCTTCTCTGGGATGGGCCCAAGTAGAACGCACGTAGGTAGCATCACTAGTTGGTAGACTAGTGGCTACATAAAAAAAAAAAGCTGTGGGTTTCCTATGAGGCGGCCAGTGTGTTGGCATTCAGTACATCATGAACATGGATAATTACAATCCAGGTGTGGTGGTGCAAGCCTGTAATCCCAGTATTTGAGAGGCTAAGACGGGAGGATTGCAGGTTTGAGGCCAGCCTCAGCAATGTAGTGAGACCTCAGAAACTTAGCAAGAGCCTGTTTTAAAATAAAAAACAAATTTAAAAAGGGCTGGGGCTGTAGCTCGGAGGTAGAATGCCTCTGGGTTCAATCTCTAGTACCAAAAAAAAAAAAGACCAAAGAAAGGGCCCCAAACAAATCAAATATCACTCTAAAAAGAAAGCCTCGGATGGAGGGTGTAGCTCAGTGGCACAGCACAGCTCAGTGGCATGTGCAAGGCCTTGGGTTCGCTTCCCAAACCATAAAGTAAAGAAAAAAGAAAACCTCAATGGCCTTCCATCTTAATTGTGATACTTTGCTGTAGTCACACTACTTCAAGAAATACAGCTCTTCACCTTTTAGCTTTTCACTTGGTATTGGTTTCAGTCAAAGAAGTAGTTTCCTTTTCTATTCAGTTAACCATGCTAGAAGTCATGCATGGAAGGGCAGCCACGGGAGAGAGGAGCAGGGGATCCCATGGACCCCTTTTAGAGAAGACAGCTGGTCTAGAAAACCAAAAGGGAGAAGCTGATGAAGGGTAGATTTGATCACAAGAGCTATGATTTGCTCACTCCTGGGATCACTGGTATGACCAACATTCCCCCAGCGTTAGCAGGAGGAGCATATATGGAGCCAAGCTGGAGAATAAAACTACCTCTCATTACCTCTGCACTGCTGGCACCAAAGGCCATCTGCCATTGTCCCATATCCTTATTCTGACCTGATTGTTCATTCATTCACACAACTGCAAGGGCCTAGGCACACAGGGAGTATGAAATATTGCAGATAGCAAAGCTTTGAAATAAAGAAGGAAGGAGCGTAAGGTAACTTCCGAACTCTCAACTTTCTGGATCTTCGTAGCACAAGTCACTAAGGGAAATTTTCAGAGCTCCTTCGTTTTGGTCTACAGGTTATAGGTTTTCATAGATAACTTGCTTAAGAATGATCTCAGATTAGCCTTGTGAGGCAGGGCAGAGGACCTAGGACAGGAAAAGTTAAAAAAAAAGGCCATCTGTATAAAGAATAGAGATAGGAAAGGTTGGTAGATACAGGGTTAACAGTGCAAGTTAATATAAAACTTCAGCGCCAAGAGTGATCAAAGAAGACAGGACATGGACAGGTGGCACCAGGTGATGACAAGAGCCACTGGCCTTTGGAATAGAGATTAAAATTAAGGATTGAAACTGAGCAAAAGATACTGGGTCCCCAAGACCCAATTCTGACCAATCACAAGAGAGCAGATGGGGAAACCATAAGAAAGGATAAAAGCTTACCTCCTAGGAACTTCAGTGGTTATTCTCTTCTGGATACCCCTTCTCCCTGTGTAGGGGGAGCAATTTTTTGTCTTCTATCTTTCCTTGGCTTAAAATAAATCTTAATACCCCTATATGACCCTTCAATAATCTGTCGACTTTATTCTTTAATTTCACAGATCAAGGACCCAATAAGAGGAGAAACTTTGCTAAGTTTCTATTTCTATTATTTTTGCACTCCAGTTGGGAAAATGAGGGAAGGGGTCCAGTAAAGGAAGAATTCAATGACACTTGAATATAATGATATTCAAGGTCCTTATTACAAAAGGAGGGAAATGGGCCAGACCGCTGTGGACCTTTCCAACTCTGCCATGTTCTGATTCTGGGGAGTGTCAATGCTAGAGTCCAGCCATAGGAGAATTTGTCAAAGGCTTGCACACAAACAAAGCAGACAGCCAGGGAGATATCACTAGGGGACAGGGTACCCTAGGAAGCAGCCCTCAAAGCAGATGCCTTTCTTGCCCCCTCCAAGATTCCACCTACTCTAAGGCAATGTGGCGAGGTAGGTCTGTATGTGGTAGCCAGTCTTCAAGATGGTGCCCAATGCCCCTGCATCCTGGTGTTCTTGTCCTGTGTGTCTACTTCTCCCACCCACAGAGCAGGGCTAGCCTGTGTAACAAAGAGGAAATGTAGAGTTCATGGTCTATGATCTTCATGTCATAAAAGACATTGCATTTCTGTTTTTTCTTGAATGACTCATTTGGGAGAACCCAGGTGCCATGTCAGGACACTCTAACTTCCCTGTGGAGTAGTCTGCATGGTGAGGAGTTGAGGCTTTCTACCATCAACCAGCATTCATTTACCATCCCAAGGGTGAGCTTTTTTGAAGTGGATCCTCCAGCCCAGTCAAGCCCTCAGATGACTGTAGCCCTGGGGGACATCTCTACAACCTCATGAAAGACCCTGATCCAGGACCACCTGGATCCTAATCCTCAAAACCTGTGATATCATAAGTGTTTGCTATTGTTTTAAACTGTTAAATCTGGGGACAATTTGTTATGCAGCAATAGATAACCAATACACCAGGTATCTTACTAATACAAATCACTGATGACCACAGCTCAGAAACATGGAGAAACCTTTAGCCGTACAGACTTTCTCTGAAAACCTGAAAGTAACCATACCAATTCTATCATTACCTTCCACTGAGTCTGAGGATACTTTACCCTCTTGGGACTTAATTGTGCCAAAGATTGGGGATGTAACGGGCACTAGAAGTACCCATCTACATGACAAGGTACAGGTGAGTAGAAGCAAATAGACGAGCTGGTTAAACAAATGAGGAAAGGAAGATAGATTAAACTTTTTTCTATTACCAATGTCCTGGATAAATTTCCTCAATAATTTCTTAAAATAATGACTTAGGAACTTGGGAGGAAAGCTAAAGTGCCCCCAAAGGAAGTTGGTCTTCAGTAATAGCCCCATAGCATCCTTGGCAATATCGAGTAGTCTTAACAAAAATTTTACAAAAGTTATCCACCTTGATAGCTTGTTTGGAGATTCTAGCAGAGGAGCACAGCTACGCATATACCCTTGATGGAAGAATGGTCCTCCTCTATCAAGGAAGGTTGTCCTCTTTGACTGAGTGCGCAGCTTCAGGAGGGACACACATGGAACAGTGAGGGAGGAAGGAGACACCACCTAGCCAGCCAGATCAGCCAAACATGGTGGCACCTGCCTGTAACCCCAGTACTTGGAAGGCTGAGACAGTAGGATTGCAGGTTCAAGGCTAGCCTCAGCAACGTAGCAAGACCCTCAGAAACTTAGTGAGACCCTGTTTCAAAATAAAATAGGGCTAGGGGTGTAGCTCAGAGGTAGAATGCCCCTGGGTTCAATTCCCAGTACCCCTGTCCCCTAAAAAAGTTATCTTCCAAACTGTTATCATTCAGTTTGACCCCTAAAATCTCCTGAAATGGTGTTGATAGAAAATTTAAAAATGATTTACTTCACCTCTTTAGTGTATGCTACTTTGAAAATTTAAAAGCACATTTACAAATATTTGTCTCGAACAATCAAAATCATAGTATCTGTGTAGTATCATTTCATGTTACCTGTGTGATATTGTTGAGTCAATAACTCAATGGGATCAAACTAATTCCCAGAGATGTCCTGGACCTGCTCAGAGGCATTGACTGCAACAGACACTTACACAAACAGCCGCAGTGGGGCTGGATCATGCTTAGTTTGGTGCTGTCTGGACTTCAAAGTCACCCAGAGTTTTGGCATCAGCCCCACAAGTAATTTTCCCAAACACAGACTAAGGAACTTTCCCCAAAATATTGAACATCAGATAGAAAAATAAATATTAAAAATAAGAAAGTGTGTGTGTGTGTGTGTGTGTGTGTGTGTGTGTGTGGTGGGGAATGTAGACCTTTCCCCAAAGAAGATTTCCAGAACTTGATGCCAATTATTTAAAACCCAGGGAACTGAAATATTAGGAAAAGATAGAGAAGAGTGTTATAAGTCTCATTGAAAATATAGGCTCCTGGAAACGTGTGTGGAAGAGACGTTTGCACAACTACTTTGCCAAAATTTCTTGCAGATTTTACTAACTTGCATTTGAAACAGAAGAAAGCCAAGTGTGGTGGTACCCGTCTGTCATATCAGCACTTCGGAGGCTGAGATAGAATGATCACAGGTTCCAGGACAACCTCAGTGAGACCCTGTTTCAAAACAAAAATATAAAATAAGGCTGGGGGTGTAGCTTGGAGGTAAAAAGCCCCTGGGTTTAGTGTCCAGTACCACAAAAAAAGAAAGAAAATTATGAGTAAGACATAGGCCTACTTATTTTTTCTCAAACTTCTTTCTCTTTGGCACATGGTTGGGAGCTGATGGATAGGAATGGCAGTGGGAACTCAAGCTGAAGTCCCTGGAAGTATCTAACCACTGACCAGCAGTTAGCTCACTAATTGGATCAGCTGACAATGACAAGGCTTTGTGTTCCTAGAAAGTGGGGACTGCCAAAGGTGCATGGTCATCACAAACAGCTTGAAACTGGGGTGTGCTTCCTTGAATCTGGATAATAATTAATGCTTCTGAAATTGCAAAAAGGGGTTGGGCCAACAAAGGGACGCACTAATACTGGATTATTTGCAAGCCTAGCGGTATGCTTCACTGATTATAGCTTAGCTCTCTACCACCTGGTACCCCGACCTTGTGATCTCCATAAGCCGAGATAACATGGATGCATATTACAGAAGACTATCATGGGATGTGGGGAGAAGGATGTAGAAATAGCTCATACACCCGCTGAGAATTTTGGAGTTTAAATGGGTGTAGTCCAAACTGACCCACTGAGTCAACTGCTTTCTTTAATTCTTTGAGGTGTAGAAACCCAGCAATTTGCCCTGGGCAAAGCTAAAGCTGGAATCTTAATCACTTTGACAGACTCACATTTTTCTGCAATCCAGTCTGTTTAGTCTGTCTACTTCCTAAGCTGCCCTGTGTTTAGTTACTTCCTCTCAGTGGGTGGTACTTAGGCTTCAGAGGTGACCTTGCTCGACAGTGGTGAATTACTCCAGCGGGCCTCTTCCGGAGGCTCACCATGCAGAGTACCACGTGCACCATGAATCTGGAGAACACTCAGCAACCTGTGAAAATGTCCAGGAATGACACCAACATGAAGACACCTTCAACAGTATCATTTGGAGATACTTGAGCAAAATTCTCTCTTGGGTAGAAATGATGTAAACAGTGGTATAGAAGGATGAAACACAGGAGCAATAAAGGCATGGAGGCTCTGTCTAGGTGCCTGGAGGGTAGGTAGGGTGGATGGTCCCAGACTGGGCCAAAGGCAGGGAAAAGTAGGATCCCAGACCAGTCCAGACACACATTATGTTGCTTGACAGTTTTGCCAAGGGCAGCGTTGAGTCTGAACGCAGCGGCCTCCGGAGGACGTGGCAATCCGCAGCCTACATTCAAGGCCCCTCTGTGCTCTTTCTCCTGGTTGAGTGGATGACATCATTTGATAAGTCATCTTCAATTATGTCAGGAGCTTCAGGGACAGGGAGAGAGAGCCACAGAATTTAGAAGAGAAGCAAAGGTAATGCTTCTTGGGATCCATTCCCAGTTCTACCACTGACTCATAGGATGATTCCATTATTCCCAGTGTTGTTAGAACTATTTTATTAAAGTCTGATACAATACGTATAAGATTTGGAGGTCAACCCAGGACCACTGGGCTGGGGCTTTGTATCTAAGTTAACTCTAAAACTTTCTTTGGGATACAATTAAAGAGGAAGGTAGATATACAGGCTATGTATAGATCTAAGAGAAGTAGAGTTGGACCTTTTTTATGAATCTTTCTCCCCTTTTACAAATTTTTAAAACTTTACCAAGATGAAATTTATCTAACATAAAATTCGCCATTTTAGAGTGAACAATCCAGTCCCATTTAATGCATTCACATGTTGTAGAATTGTCACCAAAACATTACCAACACTCTAAAGTAAAACATATGCCCTTTAAGCAGTTATTCCTCCTTCTCCCCAGCTACCAGGTATGGCAACCTCAATCTTCAGTCTGTCTCTATAAATTTATTTATTTGGGATATTTATTGTAAATGGAATCACAAAGTACGTGACCTTTTGTGTCTAGCTTCTTTCACTTAGCCTAACATTTATGAGGTTCATCTATATTATGACATTTATCAGTTTCTCATTCCTGTTTATGGCTGAGTAATATTCCATTGTATGTATATACTGTTTTTCATTTATCCATTCAGCTATTGATAGATATTTGGATTGTTTCCAAGTGTAGGAGGTTGTGCTTCCCCTTCATATGCTCTATCCTCCTACCCCCAACCTACTGCAAACTTTCCCTTCTTTTTATATATTCTTCCCTTTGGAAGACGTGCTTATTAGCTTATCTCTGGGGATTATTAACTTATCTCTACAGGGTTTCTGAAGGGCTGAGAACAGAAGGGAGGATTTGTGGGTCAGAGATAAGGAAGGAGAGGAGTTGCGGTAACAAGAACAACGATAGAAGGGTTGGCATAAAAGAGCCATTAGCACGTACACCCAGATGGAGCAGGAAGCAAGGAAACAGATTGAGAACAGAGATTTTTGGTAAATCGTCTTTCCGCCCAAAGGGCTCCTCAAAAATGTCCTCAAAGAGACTCGGAACATTGGTTAAAAGCTCACGTGGGTCTTTTCTTCAGTCACACTCAGGGGAACATTATCCAACAGACTGGTGGGTTTTGTTTTGTGGTGCTGGTGATACAACCCAGGGCCTGGAGCATGCTAGGCATCTGCTTTAACACTGAGTTAAATCCTCAGCCCAAGATTAGTATTTTTAAATGACAACGAGAGATTTTTATCCTTCCTAGGTTCCTCTAAGTGTTATATTAGTCCAGATATTTTCATACAAGAATATTAGTTTAAATCTATTGAATCCTAAGCCATCTTTTATTTATTTCTAAATTTTAATTTTACTTTGAATTGACAAATAATTGTATATATTTATGAGGTACAAGGTGATGTTATGATATATGCATACATTGTGGAATGATTTTTTTTTTGTAGTGCTGGGGATTGAACCCAGGGCATTCTACCTTTGAGCTACACCCCCAGCCCGATTTCATTTTTTATTTGGAAACAGAGTCTTACTAAGTTGTTGACAGCCTCGCTAAGTTGCTGAGACTGGCTTTGAACCTGCAATCCTCCTGTCTCAGCCTCCCAAGTACCGGGTTTACAGGCATGTGCCACCATGCCTGGCTCATTGTGGGATAATCAAATCAGGCTAGTTAATATATCCATCCCTTCACATCTTTACCCTTTCTTTGTGGTGAGAACATTTAAAATCTACTCTTTTAGCTGGGCATGGTGGTGCACATCTGTAATTCCAGTACTTGGGAGGCTGAAACAGAAGGATTGCAGGTCCGCAGACGGCCTCAGCAACTTATAGTGAGGCCCTCCACAAACTTAGTGAGACCTTCTTTTAAAATAAAAAATAAACTAGGGCTGGGGGTGTAGCTTGGAGGTAGAATGTCCCTGGGTTTAATCCCTAGTACCGCAAGAAAAAAATCTATTCTTTTGGCAATTTTAAAATCTATAACATATCATTCTTAACTATAGTAAGCATGCTATTTAATAGGTCAGCAAAATTTTTGCCTAACTAAAACTAATTTTTTTTTTTTGCAGTACTGGGGATTGAACCCAGGGGCATTCTACCTCTGAGCTACACCCCCAGCCCTATTTTTTTATTCTTTCTTTCTTTCTTTTTTTTTTTTGTGGTACTGGGGATGGAACCCAGGGGCATTCTGCCTCCAACTACACCTCCAGCCCTATTTTATTCTTTATTTTGAAACAGGGTCTCACTAAATTGCAGAGGGTCTTACTAAGCAGCTGAGGCTGGCCACGAACCTGCGATCCCCCTGTCTCAGCCTCCCAAGTACTAGGATTACAAGCGTGCGCCACCACGCCCAGCTTCATAACTAATTTATGTCTCACTGAAACTTCGTGTCCTTTGACTAATGTCTCCCCTTTCCCCAGCCACCCCCAGCCTCTGGGAACCGCTCTTCTATTCTCTACTTTTGACTTCTTGTCTAGATTCTGCATAGAAGTGAGACCATGCAGTATTTACTGAGAGAGATTTTTTAGAGGGAGAACTGAATTTCAGAAAAGTATCTCACTAATTACTTGAAGAAAATATTAGTACCTATTTCCTTGGAGGTTTCCCTGTTTAAAAAAAATTGCTTGGTTCAAGTTAAGATTAATGACTGCCTAGTCCTGCCACGGAAAGGAGGGTCTAATTCATCTTTTTATAAAAGGAAAGGTGGAGAGAATACCATTAAAAAGTGACCCCACAAAGTCAGCGCATACAGAAGCCTGTGACCTCTGTGAAGGTGACCTGTATAGTCTCTTATTAATTAATAGTGATAGAGAGAAGAAGAGAGAAAATCACAGAGGTCGGCCTGCCAGGAGTGGTAGCGCACGCCCAGTATCCCAGTACTTGCTGGAGCTGGCCTCGAACCTGCGATCCTCCCGTCTCAGCCTCCCAAGTACTGGGATTACAGGTGTGTGCCACTACACCTGGATCTTTCTCTTTTTCTAAGGACAGGATTATTATCGGATGAGGACCCCATCCTTATGACCTCATTGAACACGAGTTATCTCCCCCAAAGACCCTATCTACAAACACCTTCACATTACGAAAGAGGGCTTCAGCACATAAATTTGCAGGGAGACATAATTCAGTCCACAGCACCTAGTGAGTCAGACGCGCTGAGGGAGGCCCCAGCTAACACTGTGCTGTCGCAAGCCCCCCAGGCCCTTCAGATGTCCACTGAAGATGCAGCATCACGGGCCTACAGCTGAGAGGATTGCTCATTCTGAGACCCGAGGTCTTCATGATTTGTGTATTTTTTCAACCCAAGGGTGCTCCTCTCATCAGGAGCATTTGGATTTTAAAAGTCAGCCCATAAAACCTGCCAAAATGATCAATTGTGTTGACTTTTTGCAACCAAGGCTAAGAGTGTTTTCATTAAGGACTTTTGGAAGCACAGAAGTCATCCACACACAGCGAGAAGAAGAGAAGCCAAACCATTTAATGGGGCTGAAAAGGGCTTTTCTGCTGGGACTGCTGCCATGAGAGGGGTGACCCGCAGTGTCTGCATATTAAATATGGCCATTTGGTCCCTGGCCCATCAGGTGTGGGGGAAGCAAAAGTTTGGAGAGAAAAACTCTGGGCCGAAGACAGGGACCTGTTGCTCCTAGTGGGAAGTGTTTCTGGCAGCACTTTAGCCATAACTACTGCTTTCTGCCCAAAGCAATAGAGTCAGAGAAAATAGCCCCCTCCAGGGGCTACAAAACACAGGATAAAAGAAAATAAACCCTAGAAAAGAACTGAGGAATATGCCCTTAAAGGTGGGGAAGTTAAAAGCAGAGAAGAACTGCTGTAATGTGCCTGTATGTGTAGTCAAGAGGCTGAGCCCCTTAGGCAACCACAAAGCCTGGACTTATTCGTAGAGATAAGCCTTAGGAGTGGTACAGGAGCTGGGCGCAGTGGTGCACACCTGTAATCCTAGTACTGGGAAGGCTGAGACAGGAGGATTGCAGGTTCAAAGGCAGCCTCAGCAACTTAACAAGACCCTCAGCAACTAAGTGAGACTCTGTTTCAAAATAAAAAAATAAAATCGGGCTGGGGCTGTAGCTCAGCGGTAGAATGTTCCTGGGTTCAATACACAGTACAAAACAAAAAGTGGCACAAGACAGGGATTCAGTTCAGCCCAGTCCAGTGGATGGCAAAAGGAAAAGAAACAGATACGATGCAATGTGAACTTTTAAAATATAATTTTTCCAACTGGACAATGTACAGAGATGAGTTTTTATCCTGAATGGGTGTTTTATCAAACATTTCTGCATCTCATACATTTTTTCTCCTGTTAGTGGGCAAATTACCTTGTATTGGGGTGCTCTGGCGGACGCTGCTTGCTCCATAGTCCCTCCACCGATGGTTGCTGCTTTAGGCAGCTCCCTAAGAACTATTCCATGGTTCCTGCCATGGAAGGTCGCTGCACCAGATAGCTTCCTGAAGACTGTTCTGTGGTTCCAGTCACAGAAGGTCGCTGCACCAGGCAGTTTCCTGATCAATATTCTTCTCGAACAATACAGACATGAAATCTGATATAATAATTTGGAGAGAATTTAATAATTGGGGGGTCAGGGAGGAGATCCAAGGTGACAAATTCTCCTGTCCTATGTAGTCAAGGCCTTTCTTATATAGAGATTCAAACAAAGTAAACGGGAAGAAGATCACAAGTTAAGACTAGGGAGTGGCAAACACAAGTTATGACAAGGGAGTGGCAAGGTGAACGTTTCAGGGAGAATAGGAGGTCATCAATGTCCAGCTTTCAGTCCCATCCAGTCCAAGGAAGCTTGTCAGCATGCAAACAATTTCCACTTAGAATGTACTGTGTACATGGTTAAGCTGATCCGAAATGGTGACCTCATTGCGTGGGCTAAGATGGCCCCCAACAACCTTGTTAATTTTTGCTTCAGAAACCAATCTTGCAATCATGGACGATACCCTATTTGGTCATAATGTGTCATTCATTTCTATGTCACTAGACTTGGTTACCAGTACTTTATTTATGATGTTTACATCTATGGTCACAAGTGAAATGAGCCTATGATTTTACTTTCTTTGAGTTTGTAAAATTTTTCATATTAAGGTTACACTTGCCTCATAAAATACACTGGGGAGTGTTGCCACTTCTATTTTCTAGAAAAGATTATTTTTATTTCTTAAGATTATTTTTATTTCTTTTGATAGAACTCACAAATAAATTCGCCTGAGCCTGATGTTTCCTTTGTGGTAAGATTTTAATAAAATTCAATTTCTTTAAGGTTCAGAAACACTCAGGTTTTCTATAGTAATCTGTTGATTTTTGTATGTTGTATATTTCTAAGAACTTGTCCACTTCAACTAAACGTTCAAGATTATTATGTAGATAATTGTTCACAACATTCTCTTATCGTCTTAATGCCAATTAGATTGGTAATCCTAACCCTAATCCCAGTACTTGGGAGGCTGAGACAGGAGGATTTTAGGTTTAAGGCCAGCCTCAACAATTTAGCAAAAAACTGTTTCAAAAATAGAAAGGGCCGGGCGTGGTGGCGCACGCTTGTAATCCCAGTACTTTGGGAGGCAGAGACTGGAGGATCCAGGTTCGCGGCCAGCCTCAGCTCTCTTGCTCTCTCTCTCTCTCTCTCTCTCTCTCTCGCTCTCCCTGTATGTCTGTCTCTCTCTCTCTCTCTCTCTCTCTCTCTCTACCTAGTGAGGCCCTCCGCAACTTCGTGAGACCCGGTTTCAAAATAAAGTATAAAAAATAGGGCCGGGGGCGTAGCGCGGAGGTAGAACGCCGCTGGGTTCAATCCCCGGTACCGCAAAAAAAAAAAAAATAGAAAGGGATGGGGGTGTGTCCCAGGGGTAGAATCCTTGGGTTCGATTGCCAGCACACCCTACCCCACGAAAAAGAAGGTTGGTAATGATGGGCCTTTCTTCATACTGAAGGTTGGTTATGTGTGTCTTTTCTCTTTTTTAAAATAGATTTCATATTTCCTACCAGGGGATTTGAATTTTATGAGTCTGAGTGTCTTTTTCATTTCAAAGAATCAACTCTTGGCTTTGTTGGTTTCCCTTATTGTATATTTGCTTCTTCTTCATTGATTTCTGCTTCTTTTATCTCCTACTTTATACTCTTAACTTCTTGAGATGGGCGATTAACTCTTCGATGTCAGTCTTCTTTTCTCACACATAGTTTTAAGGTCATGAATTTCCCTGTAAAGACTTAGAGCTTCAGCGGCATCTTGCAAGGGTGATGTGTCACAGTCTCGTTATCATTCTGATCAAAACACTTCTCCCTTGACGCAGGGCTTGTTTATGAGTGTGCTGCATCTAAGCACGTGGGGCTTTCCTAGTAATGCTCTAGTGATTGAATCCCTTGACATTTCTCTGGCCTTGTTTTGCAGTCAAATGTGTATGTATTTTTACAAATGTCCCGTGTACTTGAAAAAAATGTGCATTCTGTAGTTGTCGGGAACAATTTACAAGTATCCATTAGATTAAACTTATTAGTAGTATGTTTCAAATATTCTATGCAGTTATTGATTGGGTTTTTGTTTTCTTTTTAGTCTGCTTGTTCTATCAGTTACTTAAAAAGGTAAATTTAAAGGTAAGACAACAATTATGAATTTTTTTGGTCTGTGTGTGTGTGTGTGTGTGTATGTGTATGCATGTGTGTGTGCATGTGTGTGTATGAATGTGTGTATGTGTATGTGTGTGCATGTGTGTGTATGAGTGTGTGTGTGTGTGTGTTTGTGTGTGGTGGAGATTAAACCCAGGGCCTCCTGCATGCTAGGCAAGCACTCTACCACTGAGCTATAGCCCTAGCATTACATTTTTTTCCAAATTTTACTTTGTAAATTGATGCCATGTTAATAGGTATACATGAATTTAGAATGATCATATCTTTGAAATGAATTCATCTTTATCATTATGAAGTGTCCCTCTTTGTATCTCTAGTAATATTTTTTTGCTTTAAAATTTAATTTGTGTAATATTCACATAGTAATCCCAGGTTTTTCTTTTCTTTTTTTTTTCCTTTTTTCTTCCTGGTTTTCTTTCTTTCTTTCTGTACTGGGGACTGAACCCAGGGCCTCATACATGCTAAACAAGCTTACTGAGCTACATATTCAGCCCATTAAAAAATGTTTTCATTTAATTTTGGGGACAGGGTTTCACTAAGTTGCCCAGGCTGGCCTTGAACTTGCAATCCTCCTGCCTCAACCTCCTGAGTATCTGGGATTACAGGCATGTGCTACCACGTCTGGCCTGGGGTTTTTTGTTTAGTGTTTACATGTTATATTTTTCTATTTATCTTCTCTTCTCTCTTCTCTCTTCTTCTTCTTCTTCTTCTTCTTCTTCTTCTTCTTCTTCTTCTCCTCCTCCTCCTCCTCCTCCTCCTCCTCCTTCTCTCTCTCTCTCTCTCTCTCTCTCTCTCTCTCTCTCTCTTTCATTAGTATTGGGGATTAAACCCAGGGGCATTCTACCTCTGAGCTATACCCTGAGCTCCCTCCCTTTTTTTAAACAGGGTCTTGCTAGGTTGCTAAGAGTCTTGCTATGTTGTTGAGGCTGTCGTAGAACCTGCAATCCTCCTGTCTCAGCCTCCCAAGTACTGGGATTACAGGTGTGTGCCACTATGCCTGTTCTTGAGTCTTTTGAAAGTAGTTCACAATTGGGCTTTCTCTCTCTCTCTCTCTCCCTCTCTCTCTCTCTTTCCTCTTTTTTGCCCCATTTGATAATCTTTTTTTCTTTTATTTTTTTATGTCCATTTATTGGTGCATTGTAATCTTTTTTCTTTTAATTGAAGCATTTATTCCATTCTTGTATTGATTACTGTTAGGTTTAAATCTCCCTATTATGTGCTTAAGATTGATTCTGCCTCTCCGTTGTACCTTTTTCGCCCTGCTTTGCTTATTTACATTTATTTGCCATAATAAAGTGCACATAACAGAAAATCTACCACAGCAGCATTCAGTATCTGTACAATGTTGGGCAACCCCCATCACTACACATTTCCAGAATCTTCTCACCATCATAAACAGAAACTCTGTACCCACTGATTACTTTTTATTCCATCTTTTGTTGTTGTTGTTAGTTTGGAAACTATATCTTCTCTTACTAATCATTGGAATTATCTTAGATTTTACAGCATGCACTTTTGATCTATCAAAATCTAATGTTAACTGGTACTCATATCCTGTTCCTGGACACTTAAAACACTTTAAATACTGTGTCTGTGTGTGTGTGTGTGTGTGTGTGTGTGTGTGTGTGTGTGTGTGTTACCGGGGATTAAACTAAGGGGTATTCTACGTCTGAGCTACACCTCCATCCCTATTTTTATTATATTTTTTATTTTGAAACAGGGTTTTGCTCAGTTGCTGAGAACCTTGCTAAGTTGCTGAGGCTGGCCTCGAACCTGAGCTCCTTCTGTCTCAGCCTCCCAAGTACTTGGATTATAGGCATGTGCTACCACGTCTGGCTCTTACTCTTTAACCCCATTTAACTTCAACTCCATTTGCCTCTCATGCTATTCTTGTTGGCATTTCAAATATATATTATATATATATATATAATATATTAATATATCATACATACATATAATATATAAAATATATTATATAATATATATTAATATATGATATATAATACACATAATATATATAATATATATATTAAGCCTCTCAAATATGATTATTGTTTATACATTCAATATTTATTTAGTTTTAACTATATATGTGCCTTTTTACAACTCTTTATTCTGTCTTGTATCTCTCGACTGTGATCTGGAATTACGTTTCTATATTTTAAAAATACCTTTTAAAGGATGACTTGACTCAGTGTTTGCTCTAAAAATATCTGCTATGGTTTTAATGGGTCCCCGAAAGTTCATGTGCTGGAAACTTAATGCTCAATGCAACCTGTGTTGAGGCGTGGAAACTTCAAGAGGTGAGTAGGTCATGAGGGTAGAATAGATTAAGGTTGTTATCACAGGAATGGGTTCATTACGGAAGGAGTGAGTTCCTTACAAAACAATGTTTGGAGCCGGGTGTTCTGGCACACACCTGTAATCCCAGTACTTGAGAGACTGAGACAGGAGGATCACAGGTTTGAGACTAGCCTCAGGAACTTAGTGAGGCCCTCAGCAACTTAGTGAGACTCTGTTCCAAAATAAAATATAAAATAGTGCTGGGGTTATAGCCCAGTGGTAGAACACCCCTGGGTTCAATCCCCAGTACCACACAGAAAAAAAACATTTGGTCTCCTTCTCTCTCTTGACTATATAATGTGCTACAACACAGCAAAGAGGCCCTCACCAGAGGTGACCCCTTGATTTTGCACTACCAATCTGTGCTACTCTGTTATAGCATCATAAAACTCAGGTGTCTTTATCGCCTTCATTTTTAAAGGATATTTTTGCTAGGTATAGAATATTACGTTGGAGATTCTTTTCTTTCAACACAGAAAAGGTAGGCCATTCTCTTCTGGCTTGTTCTTTCTGCTGAGAAGTCCTTTGTTTTACTTTGAAGCTAATTTGCAGTTTCTTCCCCCCACTGTCCCCTGCCACCCCCAGCTACTTTGAAGACTCTCCCACTATCTTTTCATACTTTCTTTAGGTTTTCTGCTTATGCATATTTTTTCTACCTCTTTTTCAGTTCTTCCCCACCTTTTGTTGGTTTTTGTTTTCCCACATGGAGGGCCAACCCAGGCCTGCTGGTGGAAAACCCCTACACAGACAGGCATGGAAATGATCTAGATTCTGCCTCCCAAGGGCCCAGCACATTGCAAAATCTGCAGTATAAAGAGAAGGAAGGAGAAGGAGAGAGAAAGGGGGGGGGCTGAAGGGGTAAAGGCCACCACGCCCAGCTAAACATTTTTAAAAACATAGGCCAGGCATGGTGGCACATGCCTGTAATCCCAGTACGTGGAAAACTGAGACAGGAGGATCACAGGTTAGAGGTCAGCCTCAGCAACTTAGCAATACCTTCAGCAACTGAGAAAGACACTGTTTCCAAATTTAAAAAAAAATAGGGCTGGGGGTGTAGCTCAGAAGTAGAATGCCCCTGGGTTTAACCTTTAGTACTACAACAAAACAAAACAAACAAAAAAAACATATTTAACCATACGATTTTCTAACATAACCAAAAGTTATTCAATATTTTCATCATCCTCTCAAGTATCACAGAAACCATGGTATACTTTATCACTGAACACTCATTCTCATATAATTGTTTCCTAGCCTCATAGATTATCCTGTTTTTTAAAAATATTTTTCAAGTTTTTTTTTTGTATGAGTGTGTGTGTGGCATTGGGAACTGAACCCAGGGGCATTCTACATCTGAGCTACACCCCCAGTCCTATTTTTTATTTTTATTTTGAAACAGGGTCTCACTAGGTTGATACGAGTCTCATTACTTGCTGAGGCTGTCATTGAACCTATGATCCTCCTGTCTCAGCCTCCCAAGCACTGGGATTACAAGTGTGCGCCACTACGCTCATCTTTAAAAATATTTTTATTATGATGTGAGACTATAATGCACCAATAAATGCACATTATAAAAAATAAAAGTGACCAGCAATAAATAAATATTTTTAAGGTTGTTTAAACAATAGTTCAATTTTATGACCCATTTAAATAATTTTTGGACTTCCCATTATTTATTTTGTCCCAGTTTCCCCTGAGGTTTCTCATTTCTTCTTGATGAGTGCTTATTTTAATTGTTACTTTGTTAAGGAATTATAGGTGGGAAATGATTAACTTTTATGTAAGAAAATGTCTTTATTTTACCCTTACTCTTGGAGGCTAATTTATCTGGCATAAATTTCCCAGCCATGAGTATTCTTTCCCAACACTTTGCTCCTGAGGCTTATCGTGGCTAATGAGAAGTCGGAGGTCAACCCAAGTCACGGCCTCTTAGCTACTCAGTCTTCTCTCATTGAAGAACATTTAAGATTCACCATTACCCCTGATTCTTCATGGTTTCACTGGGCAAGGATTTATGATTATCCTTCTGGTGTTTAGAGTACCCTTTGAATGATCCCTATTTTTTATTCGGTCTGCTAGTAATTACTTGCTTGCTTTTCCCCTAGAAAAAGGTATTCTGCACACTTTTGCTGTAAAGGGTTAGATAGCAAATATTTTAGGCTTTGTAGGCTATATTCAATCTGTTCCAGTCCGCATTCTTGAAGCTATAATCTAAAAGATTGACCATGTAACTTAGAGGAAAGGAGATTTATTTTCTTACGTTTCAGGTTCAGTGCATGTGAGGCCGGGGACCGCGAATCTCAGGGCATGGCTGCGGGAGAAGGAGAGAGGGAGAGCACATGGCTGTGCTCACATCATGGAGGCCGGAAGCAAGAGAGAGAGCAGGGGAAGGAGAGACCACATATAATCCCCAAGGCCACACTCCCAGGGATCCACCTGTAGCCACACCCTACTGGCCTGGGTCACCACCCAGATACATGCATTACAATGGGTTTATCCAAGGCTGGGATTACAACCCTCATGACTCAATTACATGAGCTCTAAACATTAATAAATGAGCTCTTTAGAGGACATTTTATATCTAACTGTAAAACAATCCTTGTCATTTTCTTCTTTTTTTTTTTTTTTTTTGGACTGGGGATTGGATCCAGGGGCATTCTACCTCTGAGCTATACCTCCAGACATTAATTAATTAATTTATTTATTTATTGAAACAGGGTCTCACTAGGTTGTTGAGATTCTCACTAACTTGCTGAAACTGGCTTCAAATCTGCAATCCTCCTGTCTCAGCCTCCCAAGTACTGGGATTACAGATGTGCACCACCACACCTGGCTCTTTCTTTTTTAACAACTTTTTTAAAGTGAAAAAAGAGAGAGAGAGAGAAAGAACATGTTTATAGCTTTGGGTTATAGAAAAGCTTGCTGACTCTCATCCTAGAATTTAGGCATGACTTCCTAGTGGTAAGCATACATTGTTCATAGGCTTCATCTCTTCACAGTCAACCCAGTTTTTCACTCCACACACACACACACACACACATCTCGGCAATGCTACGAACTCCATAATGCTTAACCAGAATTAATTCAAATCACTCAAGACCCAGATTGTCTACAGAAATGGAACCCTGGCACCTAGACTCTGGTTCTAGAAGAGTCCTACAGGGAGCTGTTTTACTCAGTGGAGACTGTCTCAGCCTGGTGCAATGTTTCCCACGTACACACATATCTGACACAGATTTCCACAAAACAGTACCTACCCTTACCTTGCGTGGTGCATTCTGATCATTTTCTCTTCCGTTCTGTTATTTTAAAAGTCTGTTACCACTCGCTAAATTGTTGTTATGATTGTCCTAGTCTGCTCAAGCTGATAGAACAGAAAGCCACAGGCTGGGTGTCCTATAAAGAGCTGACACTTATTTCTCACCGTTCTGGAGACTGGAAATCCTACATCAGGGGGCTGGAAGTCAGAGTTGGGCGATGGTCCGGTTCCTGGCTCACAGTCACCAGTCTCCTGGCCATTTTGTCACATGGCAGGAGGGGCAAGGGAGCTCTGGGGGTCTCATTTGTAAGGGCACTAATCCCATCATGACATAATCACCTCCCAAGGGCCCCACCTTGAAATACTATTACCTTGGAGATTAGGTTTCAATATATGAATCTGGGGGAACATAAACATTCAATATAATAATGGTACACTAATGGGTTGTGGCCTTTGATTTGAAAAACACTGGTCTATGATATTCTTTGTAGAACATTGCTAGTGAGAGTTTGGTGTTTTGCGGACTAGCCTGGGGCTCCAGCCATCATTTATAACATTGTTTCCTTGGGAAAATGTATTCCTATTTCCAAACAACTGGATTAGAATCCAATTTGGGGAACTCAATCCATCTGCAAACTGGGGACTGCCAAGGTCTAAATCAGGAACATTTTTAGATTAGGAGTTCATTTAGATCCAAACACAGAAAAGCTGACAACCAGCCTTCCCAAAGTAATTCCAATATGCTCATCTGCTTGGAAATATGGTTCCTTGGGAAGCAGTCGGCCTTAGTATTTATTTATGCAACTCCTTTTCCCTTTGTGGAAGGACTTCATTTGAATTTCTGAAGACAGCACAGAGGCAATTCATTTCCCCCATAACACACGATGGGAAGCTACTTTCATGTATTTGCTACAAAATGTAATTCTGCAGTTGCCTGAAGGGTTTGCTCAAAGCCACCTGCTTGTGTGCCTGCGGTTCCAGCTGTGTCGTAGGCAAGACCATTCCCGTCCCCACTGGCCCTGCTGGAAAGAGAGTGGGGTAGTTAGAGGACTCTTTCCCCATGCGCCCAAGCTTCACCACAGCTCCCTTCCGGAACCCTTGGAATGTCTTTAGGGATGACAGAGACTGGCCTTATTTGTAGGAGGTTCCAGATCTTGTTAATCTATTTTATAATAGTTTGAACAAAAGTCTAACTCAATAAACTCTAAGCTATAGGTGTATCACTAGTTACCTTCAGGCTTCTCTTAAAGACTTATAAATTATTCATTTTATTTAATTATTTGAGGAAATACTGAGGTTTGGAAGTTCGTAGGTGTAGCCTACCAATTCTTATCACTTACTTTTTTTTTCTCTTTTTTTGGTACTGGGGATAAACACAGGGGCATTCTACCTCCACGCTATACCCTCAGCCTTATTTTATTTTTTATTTTGAAACAGGGTCTCACTAAGTTGCAGAAGACCTCACTAAATTGCTGAGGCTGGCCACAAACCTGCAATCCTCCTGTCTCGGCCTCCCAAGTACTAGGATTACAGGCATGTGCCACCATGCCTTGCTACCAGCAGCCCTTTTTATTTATTTATTTTGAAACAATATCTTGCTAATTTGCTGAGGCTGGCCTCGAACCTGCAATCCTCCTGTCTCGGCCTCTCAAGTACGGGATTACAGTCATGCAGTACCATGCCTGGCTTAACTTTTTTCTACCCCTCAGAAGAAAAGATAAATATCTCTTCAAGACAGCGAATGCCAGGACGAGGATATGCGTCTTCTGCATGGATTGCAACCGAGGAGGAAGGAAGCCACTGCTTGCTCTTGTTTGTGCGATTGTGGATGCTCCAGGAGGCAGAAAGCAGGCCCCACACCCCTCTCCAGCAGTCCACACGCCTAAATTCCCCAAGAACTGTACCTGTGTCTTCTCTCTGAGTCGCTCTTGTGAGCAAGTGGTGGGAAGTCCCACACAGTATATGACTTGAATGGGATGAGGGAAAAGTTCCAAGCATCTAAAATCCCCTTCTCCTTCCATCCTGAGCCTTTTAGACCTTGACCTTGGGCAAGTTTCTAAATAAGTGTTGGTTTCCTCACCTATAAAATAGAAATTAGTGTGTTCACATATGATGTGACTATATACAATGGAGGACGAATCAGTTGGCTGACATGTAAGAAGTACTTAACAGTGTCTGGTGCCTGGCAGGCTTCTTACTAAATGTTAATTCCTTTCCTTTCCTTTTTCTTTTTTACCCCCCTCCATAATCTCATTTGGGAATAAAAGTTCATAGAGAATATCATGCTAAGTGAGGCCATGCAGACTCAGAAAACCAAAGGCCACGTGTTTTCTCATATATGGGGAAGCTAGAGAGAAAAAAGGAAAGAAAAAAGACCTCACGAAAATTAGGGCAGACACCAGTAGAGTAGTGGAAAGGGGTCAGGGGAGGGAAAGAAGAGGTTCAGGGAAAGATACAGATCAAATAATGTTATGTGCATATATGAATAGATCGCTATGGACCTCATGATCCTATGCAATTTTAATGCACCAATAAAAACTATAAAAATAAAATAAGTAAAAGTTCAAAAACTAAATTTGCCGAGCTTCCAGTTCAAGATGGGCTGGTGTTTGCTCATCTTCCTCACACTGCCCCTTTCTGCCACACCTCTCACTAGACCTGAGATCCCAACCAAACAGGAGCAAATCCTACCAGCGCACAGGAGGGGCACGAACCACCACTGGACACTAAGTACAGTCGAGGAGGAATCAGCTCTGACCGACTCCAGCCTCACCCGCCTCCAGGATAAGAAAGAGGAGGATCTGGGCCCCAGCAGAGGCGCACAAAGGGAAGAGGGGAGAGGAAGTGTCCTCTGATTGGCACAAGTGTCGTGACACTGCAAAAGGGACAATAATCCCAACACACACTGCAGAATAGAGTATGGGCATCCCGACTTTAAGAATCCACTCTTAGCCGGGCGTGGTAGTACACGTTTATAATCCCAGTACTTGGGAGGCTGAGACGGGAGGATCCGGGTTTGCGGCCAGCCTCAGCTACTTAGTGAGGCCCTCCACAACTTAGTGAGACCCTGATTCAAAATAAAGAATAAGGGCCGGGCGTAGTGGCGCACACTTGTAATCCCACTACTTTGGGAGGCGGAGACCGGAGGATCTGGGTTCGTGGCCAGCCTCAGCTCTCTCTCTCCCTCTCTCTCTCCCTTGCTCTACTTAGTGAGGCCCTCTGCAACTTCGTGAGACCCGGTTTCAAAATAAAGTATAAAAAATAGGGCCGGGGGTGTAGCTCGGAGGTAGAACACCCCTGGGTTCAATCCCCGTGCCGCAAAATATAAGAAAGAAAGAAGAAAGAAAAGAAAGAAAAGAAAGAAAGAAAGAAAGAAAGAAAGAAAGAAAGAATAAAAAATAGGGCTGGGGGTGTAGCTCGGAGGTAGAATGCCCCTGGGTTCAATCCCCAGTACTGGGGAGACTTCCCAGTACTCTTGGGAGACTTCAATGTCACTCTTGGGAGACTTCAATGTCATTAGAAAACAAATGGCTCGAAGTGGCATGGCTATTAATCAATAGTGGGGGCTTTGGGGTGGACTGCCTGGATTTCAATCCCAGCTCTGTCTCACTGAGATGACTTCTACACTGGAGGGAGACAGGCATGTGCATATTGAGAAGAAAGGCATCCCAGGCAGGGGGAAAAGGAAGCACAAGTAACTCAAGGCAGCAGTAAGCCTGGAATGTTCCAAGAGCAGGCCTGGTCCTTGATGGGAGAAAGCATTAAGATATGAGGTCGAGCCGGGCATGGTGGCTCTCTCTCTCTCTCCCTGTCTCTCTCTCTCTCTCTCTCTACCTAGTGAGGCCCTCTGCAACTTCATGAGACCTAGTTTCAAAATAAAGTATAAAAAAATAGGGCCGGAGGTGTAGCACGGAGGTAGAATGCCCCTGGGTTCAATCCCCGGTACCGCAAAAAAAAAAAAAAAAAAAGATATGAGGTCACAGAGTGTGCAGTAACGAATGTAACCTCAAAAAAGAGGCCTGGACTTTGCCTTTGGCTTCTGATCTCCAAGCTCTTGTAATGTCATGCTGATCATGTATCTTTGTTTGCCGAGGGTCTTGGGTCAAGCAGATAGTAACCATGCATCTGGATGGGGCACTGGGTCATGTGGTGTCATTCCAACCTCCTCAGGGGCTGGGAACCGATCAGCCGCATGGACAGTCACAGTGCCTATGAGGTAGAGCTACAATAAAGACGGTACCAAGCCTTGGGTGAGCATCGGTGGTTGGCCATGCTCTGTGCATATAGTCACACATCAGGAGGGCAACACATCCTCACTCCATCAGGAGAGGATGACTAGAAGCCCCATGTTCAGTCCCCTCCTGGATTCTTCCCTAGTTGTCTATTCCTTTGGCTAATTTTAATCTATGTTTTCCCTGTCATAAACCATAACTGAATATAACAGCTTACCCTGAGTTCTGTGAGTCCTTCCAGGGCATTATCAAGACTGAAAGTGGTAGCCAGGCATGGTGGCGCACACCTATAATCCCAGTACTTGGGAGGTTGAGACAGAAGGATTGCAGGTTCAAAGCCAGTCTCAGCAATTTAGCAAGACCTGGTTTCAAAATAAAAAGGGCTGAGATGTAGCTCAGAGGTAGAATGCCCCTGGGTTCAATCCCCAATACCAAAACAAAACAAACCCCAGAGGGTGGTTTGGGGAACTTCCTGAACTTCAATTAATGTCAGAATGATGGTGATCTAATATAAGCTGTGTTCCTTTTAGCTGTACAGTTGGCCAAACTCTTGCAGAGAGGAAACCGGGTCACACAGGGCCTTGTAGGGCTTAGCAAAGATTGTGGCTATTATTCTGAGAGAGATGATAAGCCACGAGAGGGATTTAGAGAGGACTGGAGATAGGTGTTAACTGATCACTCTGGCTGCTGTGTTGGGAAGGGAGTGGAGGTAATCAGAAGTTGGCTGGAGCAGGAAGCTGTTTGTGATGGTCCCAGGGGGAGATGGTGGTGACTGGGACCCCGAGGGAGAGCTGAAGCATGGGAAGAAGTCAAATGCTGGATGTAAATGAAGCCAGAGGCCTTGCTTTCAGATATAGGAGTCAGGGTCATAGCAAAGTTCAGAGGTCAAAGCTGAGAAGCAACCAGCAATGAAACTTGTATTTGTTTTCTAAGGTGCATTTGTAATCATTAGAAAAGCTAAAATAATATCAAATTGGAGAGGGATAGGCAAGTGTGGTGGCACATGCCTATAATCCCAGTACTTGGGAGCCGAGACAGAGAGAATCAAAGGTTTGAGAACAGCCTCAGCAACCTAGTGAGGCCCTCAGCAACTTAGTGAGACCTTGTTTCAAATGAAAAAATAGGGCAGGAGGTGTAGCTCAAAGGTAGAATGCCCCTGGGTTCAATCCCCAGTACGACACACACATACACACACACACACACACACACACACACACACACACACACAATTGGAGAGGGATGAGTGAAGGAACATTATTAATAAATCAAGGCATAACATATTATTTAAGGGCATTCAAATAGCCACCAAAATAGCTAAAAATGGGAACTGCTGAACGTGGGCGATTAGATTGGCGAGGTGGAGGTACCGTTGTTCTCTCTTCTGAAATCTTCTGCATACCAGCAGCACCAAAAGACCCATGCACACCTCAGTTTACTGTGGGGAAAGGGAACGGACGTTCACTTTTCTCCAGGTGAGAAAATGTGTTTTCTGCATTCGCTGATAGCAATCATGACACAATCTGCATGATGTATACATCCCCGAAGTAATTCAACAGTAAAAATATGCCCAGCTGGAATCTTCACCTTTGAGAGTTTATACTTCCCTGAAAAGGCTTTCCCACACGCCTACTGAGTTCTTAGGAAACAGATTATGCAAAGCAGGTCGCTTACTTCAGCTGGCACAACTCCGCCATTGCCACGTGGTCTGCCCTGAGAGGAATGGACTTTCCAGACTTACAGGTTCAAGTTCTAGGGCAGATGGCCCCAGTGTCCCAGCAGAAAATAAATAATAAATAAATAAATAAATACATAGGTACGAATTAAGCGCAGGAGGAAAGAAGAAAAGGTTTTGAAAGTGTCCTGGGCTGCCATCACCTATGAAGGATTGTAAGAAAGAAGTCACTGTGAGGCCGGGCGTGGTGGCGCACGCTTGTAATCCCAGTACTTTGGGAGGCGGAGACCGGAGGATCCGGGTTCGCGGCCAGCCTCAGCTCTCTCTCTCTCTCTCTCTCTCTCTCTCTCTCTCTCTCTCTACCTAGTGAGGCCCTCCGCAACTTCGTGAGACCTGGTTTCAAAATAAAGTATAAAAAATAGGGCCAGGGGTGTAGCGCGGAGGTAGAACGCCCCTGGGTTCAATCTCCGGTACTACCGCAAAAAAAAAAAAAAAGAAGTCACTGTGTTTGATTGATTAACTATGTAGCATTATTACACTGCCCTGCTGCACAGTGAAATCACTATTACCTCTAGAGGCTGCTTTTCATACAAGAGCTAGACATTTATAGACTATACACAATGCAGGTGAGTTGATAGGCTAACAACCAGAAACCTGCCTTAGAATAAACCAGCAGTCGAGCTAACATTTCCCTTTTCGATTCAAATCTGAAGGTCTAGTAGTTGAATAAGCAGCTGAATAGTAGCTACAAAATGCAGAAGTGTGGTTAGGGAAGACCAGACCGAGGTCTTTTAGATGGAGATGGAGCAGAACACGGTTGGTGCAATGATGTTGTCAATGATCTAGGTCTTAAAGTTTGGTGGTGGGTTCACAGGAATGTATATTACCTGCATAACTTATAATTTCCATACAGACAATCCATTCTGTAGTATTTAACAGATATCATATAATCAAAAGTATTTTAAGGAAAAAAAATCAAGTTACTTGATCAGGAAAAACTTCCATTACCCTGAAATATCATTCTATTTCCTCATTAGCACTAAGTTATATCCCCCCCATTTTTTTACCCATATTCCAAGTCTTGTACAATTGTTTCAATACTTCAGAAAATACTGTACAAGCAAGGCACAATAGCAGCAACTGTAATCCCAGTATTTGGGAGGCTTACACAGGAGGATTGCAGGCTTAAGGCCAGTCTCAGAAACTTAGCAAGACCCTCAGCAACTTAGCAAAACCCTATTTCTTTCCTTTTTTGGTGGGGGGGAGGATACTGGGGATTAAACCCAGGGGCATTCTACCTCTAAGCTATAAGCCCAGCCCTTTTTGGGTTTTGTTTTGCAACAGGGTCTTGCTAGGTTGCTGAGAGTCTCGCTATGTTGCTGAAGCTCAGCAAGATTCTATTTCAAAATAAAAAATAGAAAATAGGGCTGGGGGTATAGATTGGAGGTAGAATGCTCTTGAGTTCAATCTCTAATACAAAAACAAACAAAAAGTAATATACAGGTTCCAGTAGGAAGAGCAAAGATTTAGAATCAAACCAACTCAAATTCAAGACCTATGGCCTTCCGATGTCTCAAGTCAGGTTTCAACTGTTAATTTTTATGATTATAGCTACTTCTTTCCCACTTTGCTTGTTCATAATATGTATTGCCTTGATTGAGCCAAGAGTTAGCACCTTTCACAGGAAGGCACCATCATGCCATAAACTCCAGGCGGGAGAGGTGTCGAGACCGCAGACAGAACTGACCTCACAGAAATGCCATGATACTGTTCTGATGGGCAAAAGCACATGCTCCCATGCTGACCCCAGATCCTGGAGCTTCTGCATCACATCAGCCTCCTGGACCGCCACTTCCCAAGCTGAGAGGAGTCAATACAGACAACGGAGCAGGCTGATATCCAAGACATGACTTAAAAGTTCAAAAGATTGCCAGTGGAAAACACCTTGTTATGCCTGCATGGTGACTCACAGTACCACAGTACAAGGTTCTAGAATGTGATAAGACATTTATGCAAACTCAGTGGCCACGGTCATTGCTCCAGACCGACTCCAAAGACGAGACACCAACAGGTCCTCCCAGTCCTGAGGGTACCTGCCACCTTCATCAACAGGTGGAGTCTTTGCTTCCCTCTCCTGAGTCTGAGCTGGCCCTGTCATTTGCCTTAACCAACAGAACATGGTGAAAGTAAAACAGGGATAGCCCGGGGCGGGCTTAACCCATAAGAGGCCTGGCAGCGTCAACCGTCACTCTCTTGGAATCTTAAGCCATGAAGAGGCCTATGTACTCTGGTGGAGAGACCACATGGAGAGAGAGAGAGTGTGATAGTCAATCTAGTTTGTCAACTTGACCTGATCATGACACACCCAAGATCATGTGACTTTGAGTGTGTAACAGCAGATTAAACAGAAAGCCTGCCCTGAATATAGGCAGCAGGATTCTGATAGGTGCAGGACTTAGATAAAAGAGGGAGAAGCCGCGTAGCGCGATGCGCGACTCTTTCCGAAGAAAATGCATCTGCTCTTGCCTGAGATCGTCGGCCTCTGGCTCATAGGACTGGAACTTGGCCGTTTCTCTGAAGAGCTTCTTGATCTTCTGCTCTCGTCTGAGATCTTCGGCCTCCAGCCCTTCGAACTGAAACTTCACCATCGTTTCTCCGAAGAGCTTCCTGATCTTCACATCTTGGACTGGGACTGAATTAGTGGTTGCTCTGATCCTAAGACTCCAGCTCTTAGACCGTTCGACCAGCTACTGGTTCCTCTGACTCTCCACGTGCAGTCGGAACTTGGGACTACATTGCTTCAAACTGTAAGCCCATCTGATAAATCCCTTTTTCAAATATACTCATTCTGTGAATTCTGTTAATCTAGTGAACCCTGTCCAATACAGAGAGAAACAGAGAGATAGATCTCATCAGGCTCCAGCTCTTTCTGCCATGCCAACCAGGGAGCTAGACATGCCAGCAAATCCATATTAGCTTCCTAGGATTACCATAACAAAGCCCCACAGCTGGGCAGCTGAAAACAATAGAAATTTAGTCTCTCACAGTTCCAGAGGCTGTAAGTCTGAAATCAAGGTATATCAGCAAGGTTCGTTCGTCCTGCAGTCCTCAGGGAGAATCTGTTTCTCGCCTCTTCCACCAGTTTCTGGTGACGGCCAGCGACCCTCAGAATCCCTTGACTTGCAACTATGTCACTTGAGTCCTTTTCCATTGTCACATGATGTCATCTCTGTATGTGTCTATATCTTAAATCTCCTTTTCTTGTAAGGATGCCAGTCATATTAGATGAGGGTTTACCCTAATCCAGCATGAACTCATCTTAACTAAAGAACCTTTTTTCCCCCCAAATACACCACATTCTGAGGTTCTGGGTAAATATGAGCTTTCAGGAGTTGCCATTCAACCTAGAGCAAAAGCTACCTTGAACATCCCTGCCCTGGTCAAAACTCCAGACCCAGCAGCTGCTTGAGAGCTGACAGGAGTAATAAGTAGAAGAACTGCCCACATTGCAAAATTATAAGCAAATAAATGGTTGTAATTTTAAGCCACTAAATATTGAGATGGTTTATTACACAGTACCCTTAACCAAAACAGTTCTTTTGAAACATCTGAGAGGTGATTTGATTAATCATCAACTTGACTAAAATGTTTTCGTATATAAATAAAATTCCCAGTAAAGGATAAGAACATTGAGGGTTTTTGCATAAAAACAAAACCAAACAAAAAAAAAATCTTTCCTGAAAAGTCCTACATATTATTTCATTAAGTTGTTTTTCTTCACCCCTGGGTTTCTGAGGGGCGATTTCCTGTTTAAAATGAGAAGGGAAATAAAGGGGGGGGTGGGAGGGTTAGCCCTCAAAATGCCTGTGTAAGGCTGAGCAACATGGAAGGAATGTGAAATGCTCTGAACCAGACAAGAGAGTTTTGTTTCTTGCGAAAGACAATAGATTGTATTATATCAATAGCCTCTGGAAAAGAAAAGGGAAAGGAAGGGGTCAGGTTCTAACTGACATCTAAAGATTAGAAGGTGAAATGACCGAAGACGTGAAAAACAAACAAGCAAAAGAGATCTGGTCCTGACCAGGGATCCAATAATTCCACCCTCTTCTCATTTTAGACAGATGAATCCAAGTCTCCATGTCCTGGAAGCCTTGGATCAAACCAGATGAAGAAAGTGATTTGCCGCCAGTTTTCCATAACAACCTCCGAAATACATGCAGGAGAAAAAATGGTAAATATTAGTCTCTGGTGACCCTAGAAACAGTGTACCCTGATTCAAAACTTCTTTTTTTGTTGTTTGTTTGCAGTCCTGGGGATTGAACCCAGGGGCATTCTACCTCCGAGCTACACCCCCAGCCTTATTTTTTGTTCTTTATTTTGAAACAGGGTCTCACTAAGTTGCGGAGGGCCTCACTAAGTAGCCGAGGCTGGCTGCGAACCTGCATTCTCTGGTCTCAGCCTCCCAAGTACTGGGATTACAAGCATGCGCCACCACGCCCGGCTGATTCAAAATTTTTGAGTGAGAAAATATAAAGTGAGAAAAAATTCTCAAAAAAAAGAGGATGGATTGTGACTATCATAGTCTACTGTAAAAAAAATTTCCAAATCTTCATACAGGAAAAGGACCTAGTAGACTTAAGTTAGGACAGAGGTCCTTTCCACTTAGCAACCATGAGTGTTAGGTAAATTCTACACGCCACTTGAGAGTTCAGAGTACTTATCTGGAAAAGGAAAATAATAATACCCTACTTCCCTCAAAAGGTCATTGTGCAAAACAAATGTAATCATGAATGTGGAAGCACTTTGGACAGTTCAAAAGAACATGACACCGGCTACTCAGGAGGCTGAGGCATGAGGACCACAAGTTCGAGGCCAACCTGGGCAAATTAGCGAGACTCTGTCTCAAAAATAAAAAGGGCTGGGGATGCAGCTCAGTGGTAGAGGACCCCCTGGGTTCAATCCCCTAATACCTCAAAAAAAAATTACACAGTGAAGATAAGGTCTCATTATTATTATCCAGCATATATGCAAGCACATTCACTGGGGGAAAAAATATTTCCTGAAGGGCCAATTTCGAGTGTGGCTGATTAAAAAGAATTGCTAGGGAAACTTCCAGAACAGTGGTAGTGAGGAAACTGCCATCTCATTCACAGGGTGTTGAGCTCTAGTTCTGACTCCTGGTTTTCACCCCTATCCAGAAATGCCGGGGCTTTCTTATGCAAAATGCCTCCTCTGTCCCTGGCCCTCATGTATTAACAACAATGATAATTATTTGCAATAGATGACTTCCAGTCCCATCCTCCAGGAAAACCACCCTCCTCGCATCTCCACACCAGATTCAGCTGTCACCTCCTATTTATTGTCAAATCAAACTCAGACCATTGCCAAAGCAAAGCTGGTGTCTGGGCCATATGTTTCCTCCTTAGGGTCTTGATTCCCAGCCAGTTTGGCATCTTAGGAGATGGTGGAAAGACAGAAGACTGAAGTTATTGATCTACGCCACCCTAGTCTCTTGATATTTGGGTTTCCAAACAAACCTAAAAGAAACTAAGTCGTGTTAACCAGGTAGAAGACAACTTACACGAATTATTTTATATCATCTCTACAAACATCTTCTAATATCAATAGTACTACTTACCCCCAAATTAAACTGCAGATCTTTAGCTCTTCAGTTACTTGCCTAAAGCCACAGAGCTAGCTGGGGTATAGAGCCAGGACATGACCCCAGTGGTCTGACTCCAGAATTCAAGCTCATGCTGTTTCACAATATGTTCTTGGGAACCCCCATGTCAGAAGCGTAGGCTGGATGGGGAAGCACACATGTTCCTCCCAAATGTGGTTTGTTGGCGGCTCCTTCTCTGTAGATGTGCATACGAGCTGTGGCACGTCTATGTTCTTTTGTGGAGATTTAGTCATCCAGTTTTTCTTTTTGGCTATGATATATATGACTGCTGCTTCTTTTTACTTTACTATTATTCCTACTATGTTCAATAATGATTTCTTCCGTGATCGTTACGGTGAAAGTTTAAACTCTTAACAATGACATTCAGGATTCTCCAAGAGCTGGCCCTCTCCTACCTTCCTAGCCCATCTCTCTCATTTTTCCTCATTTTCTCAAAGTACTGGGCAGACGTAGTAAGAATCACAACTGTTGGTTCCATGTCTATGTATTCTTGTGATACACTTTTCATGTAACATGATAGTTCCCATCTAGGATTAATTTTGTCAAGAGTTCAAAACTCCTAATAGAAATCAAACAGTTACCTGGAATAATAACATTATAGGCTAACTAAAGAACTTTCTTGGCTTTTGCCCAAAAATGCTAACTCAGTATGAATTACTGATTATCTTATCTGATTAGAAACTCTGATTAATAGTAATGCCTGGCTTTTGTTATCAGATTGAGAAGCAGAGTACCGCTTGATGAATGCAAATTAATTTATAATGATAAAATCTTTTAAACAATAACACAGGACAGAGGAGGGGAGAAGTAATAAAGTCATTCCCTGGTAATAGAAAGTTTAGGAACCAATGGGCCAACAGTGTTCTTTATTCTAGCCTCACTTTTTCTTACTGAAATTCTTCATGCTTTGGGCATCTCACATAAATTCTTTGTCTGTGAAGTCTTCTCCTATATTATCAGGGAGAAGTAATGCCTCCTTGCTTTTTGATCTTACGATATGATACATATGCTGTCTATAGCAATATACTTCCTTATTTTGTTGGCTTTAAGAGGGCATCAATTATAACCTGTATCATTACTTTATAAATAGTAAAGAAATAAACACTAACTACCCACTAAAATGTGGCATACCATCTTGATTTTTCTTTTTTTTTTTTTTTGGTGGTGTTGGGGATCAAACCCAGTACTCCACATATGTGTTCTACCACTGAGCTACACCCCCAGCTCCCATCTTCAAAATGTGAAAACGTAAAAAAAAACGTGTATTACAGAATTGATGAAAAATATAATTCCAGGAGTAGTTTGCATTTTTCTTCCCTTACTGTATTTTTAAGATGCAGCCATTGTATCTTGTCTATTTCTGTTTCTTGAGAACTTTATATATGCCTTGATGTGCAATATAGTCAATATTGCATTGTTGGCTTAGAATTATCTCAAAGATGCCCCCAAATGGGTGACATTAAGTCCCTTATTCTATTTCTGTCTTTTTCATACGCTTATAGAGAAGTCCCATCTATAAATTAGATGAAGAAGTAAGCACATCATCCTAACAGACTCCCCATCTACTATCAGAAGTAAATATTTACAAAATTGTTTGTTAGATTTCTCTTATGCCTTTTATCCAGGTAATTTGGAGTGCTATACAGAGAACTTCCTATTTGCAACCCTTGGATACTTTACTTTTGAAAATTGGGCCAAGCAGGGAAGAGCATAGAGGAGCACAGGAAGAGAAGCAAAAGCCAATCTGAAGCTGAAACCTCTTGTCATTGTCCCTGGAAAACACGAGTCTCAGTGGACCAACAGATATTTGATAGGCGAGGATTGGACAGATGATCTAGTCAACTGTTGGTATAATAATGCTGGATAACAAATAGCAAGAGCTCACTGCCACACGATTCACATGTATTTAGCTCACATGGTTTGGCTGGACCTATGCATGTAACGCAAATCAGCTGGCATTGACTGGTCTGGGTTGGGCTCACTGAGGCAGCTAGACTGGAACTGCTTTGCTCCACGTGCCTCTCATCCTCTTCTTGGGACCACAGACCTAGCCTGGGCATGTTCTTCTCATGGTAATTTGCAGAGCATACAAGAACAAGCAGAAACATGCCAGGTTGCTGAAGGCCAAGGCTAGCCTCAGAACTACACACTGCCATTTTTGCCACATCCTTTTGGCTGAAGCAAACAATAGAGTCAAACTAAAGCCAAGAGGCAGAGAAATATACCCCGCCTCTTTAGGAGAGGATTTGCAAAGTCACACAGCAAAGAGCATAGTCACAGAAAGGGGTGAAGAATGGGGGTCTGTGGTGAGATTCTACAGGGTATGGTAGTAACCACATCCTACACATAAATATTGACTTACACTTGACAAAGTATATTCACAGGTATTGTCTCATTTGATGTTCACAACTAGGTGACAACGGCAGAGCGGATATAATTATTTCTACTTTACTCAAGAAAAGAAGGGGCCAGGAGTGGTGGTACACACCGGGAATCCCAGTATTTGGGAGGCTGAGACAGGAGGATCGCAAGTTCCAGGCCAGCCTCAGCAACTTAGCAAGACCCTGTTTCAAAATAAAGAAACAAAAGGGGCTGGGAGTGTAGCCCGGAGGTAGAATGACCATGGGTTCAATCCCTACTACCAAAAATAAAGAAAAACGAGAAACTTGGAGAACTTCAGAAACCTGTCCAAGATATATACTGTGAAGCAATCGTGAAAGTGATAGAGATTCAAACCCACACTATAATAGTTCTTTGTGGATTGCCATGTACAGTTCCACTGTAGGAACTTCATCTGTGTGTCTTTGGGGAAGAGCTGGGTCGATCTGGCACAACTCCTGATATTGGACTTCAGGAACAACCAACCACACCCCAAGTGTCTGGGACTTTGGCTGGTTGCTAGGCTACATACATAAACCCAAGTTATTGCTTGTTTGCAGATAAACACATTAATTTGTGAAGTGATTGGACTGAGAGCGCAAAGAATGATGAAAATCCAAATCGGTGGCAGCAATGAAATGCAAACAGCATCCCACGCTGAAAAACTGCTGATAGATTTTCTGTCTTCCTCTGATTGTGGAAAGACTAGTTTGAGGTGATGAACTGTAACATGTTGGAAGTAATTGGTTTAGTAAGGAAAAGGGTGTTAATTTAGAAATATCAATACCACTGCCCTCCTGGTGGATTAATTTGGAAAGAGAACAAAATGAGAGCTCCCCAACAATCTGATAGTTTATTGTTTCATTTGCCATTATGGATGTCTCCCAGACAGGGCACTCAGAATAAGCACGCTCCTGCAGAAACACTGGTGCCTTGCGACCCACTCGCTGCCACTCATATGTGGAGGGAGCAAGCTTGAAAGTCAAGTTCACATAATGAAATAAGGATGGGGGTAGAGACAGAAGGGCTAATTCAAGTTCCCAGTAACTTTCCACTCATTATACCAACAACTCTTGGTCAACCTAGCCGTCAGTGGAAACCTTCTTTGAGGCCCCCCAATGCTCCTGCCCAAGGTTAGGACCCCCATTATAAGACCACAGAGCATCCTATGCTGTCCTCTTGAAGCACAGTGCTGATTTCAATTTATTATTTGTTCAAGTGCTTATCACGATGCATGTCATAACCTCCTTGGGCTGACAGCCTGGTGAGGGGAGATCAATGCATTTCTGATTCAGCTCTTGTATCCTCATGTTAGAAATGGATTTTAGGGGAGCTGCAAATAAAAACTCATGAAATTGGCCAGGCGTGGTGGTGCATGCTTGTAATCCCAGTACTTGGGAGGCTGAGATCAGAGGATCCAGGTTCACGGCCAGCCTCAGCTACTTAGTAAGGCCCTCCACAACTTAGTGAGGCCCTGTTTCAAAATAAATAATAAAAAGCCTACTTTTTATTATTTGAAAAGTAAATAATACTTTTGGGGGTGTAGCTTGGAGGTAGAATGCCCCTGGGTTCAATCCTCAGTACCATCCCCCCCCAAAAAACTCATGAAATTGAAAGTAACTCGGCAAGGCAGTTTACTTCTGCAGAAGAGTGTGCAACAGATAAAAGTCTGGTCAGCAAGCACACCGAGCGGGCAGTCCATTCAGGTTTCTACCCCAATGTGATCCTGCGCCTTGCCCTGATTAGTGAGAGCTTGGGTTCACAACTCTGCCCAATTGGCTGTTCGCTAAGACAGACAGGAATTCTGAAACAAAGTTTGGCAAAGAAGCAAAGTTTAAAGCCAATCACTCTGCAGTGATTGGCTTATTTCTAGGACAGGCTGGAGTTTTGAAACAAATTTTAAGATTCTGGAAGATTCCATTCAACTAAAGTTTATCTGAGCTAAAATGACTGACATTCTGGAAGATTCTGGTCAACCAAAAGTTATATGAGTGAAAATGGCTCACATTCTGGAAGATTACAGTCAACCAAAGATTATATGAGCTAAAATGACTGACATTCTGCAAGTGGAACATATAGACACATGTATCAAAGTTACGAAACGAATGCCTAAGCTACAATTCCAAAATGGAAAATTGCTTCTTTGTCCTATTGCTGCTTCGATAGAAAAGATTATCTTTATTCCTTACACTCAGACCTAGAACAGTGCTGCCACATTTGCCAGATGGAAGACTGATGCAACATAACCACTGATTGCTTCTCCTTCCTCCAGTCCATTCTCTGGGACCCAGAATAGCGGGGCGCAGGGAAGACATGCTCTTCCACCCCCTTACTCACGATGGCTTCTCCTTGTAAGATGTCCTTTTGGTGCCACCCCTTTTCCTTGTCTCTTGACCCTCGCCACTGTACTCTCTCTGTACTTCAGATGCACTGCCCTTAGTTGCCAGTCTTTTAGTTCCTAAGCACACTACATCCCTGCCTGCCCCCAGCCATTGCTCACCTGGCCCCTGATGCCCCCAACCACCGCTGTGCACCCTCCTCTCACTCACATGGCTCGTCTCCCACCCTTAGGAAGCCTTTCCTGACTCCCCAGGCTGAGTGGAGTGTCCCCTCACAGCCTTTCAAAGAATCACCTACTGCTGTTTTGGCGGCACAAAGCACAGTTGTTATTTTTTGTTTGTGTGATTATCAATCAATGACTATGTCCCTACTGTACTATAAGCTCCAGGAATGCAGGAAGTATGGCAATTCTGCTGACCATATAATACCCACCACATTTGCTTACCATGTAATACCCAGAGCTTAGCACCATGCCAGTCAGAACTCAATAACTATTTATTGAATGAATCAATCAATAAATGAAATGCACACATCCACATCTCATATCTCTTTCTCTCTGCCTGTAGGGATGAGTACCTAGAGGCAATAGAGATGTGGTTCTACAGTTAACTTTCTGTGACATATTAATACATTTGTATGCATGTGTGGGGTGTGTATGTGGGGAGAGAGTGTGTATGTGTGTGTGTGTGTGTGTGTGTGTGTTACTGGGGATGGAAACCAGGGGCATTCCACTTCTGAACTATATCCCCATCTCTATTTTATTTTTTATTTTGAAACAGGGTCTCATTAAGTTGCTGAGGCTGACCTCGAACCTGCGATCCTCATGTCTCAGTCTCCCAAGTAGTGTGATTATAGGTGTACATCACCACACCTGGCTTGATATATATCAATATATTTAAATTCAAGTGACCTAGATTTTAACCAAGAAACAAGCCCCAGCCAATTGCCCCTCGGTTTCTTTGCATAATACAGGCAAGAATTTTCACTAACCACAGGCTACCCCTTAAACATCTTTGATTTTAAAAAAATGACACAGAAAATCCTGTCTCCTTAGAGACTTTGTTCTTACGATCAACTCAGTCATTAGTGAGCTTTCTCTCGCTATCTCAGACATTCATCACAGTTTATCACTTGTATTTAAAAACTCCTCCTCCACCCACCCCACCGCATATGGCCACAGCTTGTTTGCAAAGAGTGCGGATCATGCTTTCAAACAAAACTCTTCCCATATGCTCAGTGATTCATTTCCCCCTTCCTGCCTTTGCTTCATTTCTTTCAGAATTGGAGTTTAATTTTGAAACCGTTGCTATGACAGGAAGTAACTGGGGAGAGGAAGAATTAGAAAAGAGGGATCACAGACCTGGGGTGGGGGGGCAGAGATGGTGTGTGGCTTAGTAAACCTACAGAAGGGATCCAAGATTCTTACATTGGAAAATCCCTTTAAAGGAATACCGAATTCCCACTTGATCCCTTCCTTCCAGTTTAATACTGGGGAATGGGGAAAGCACAGGACTGGAGACGAGGTGTCCACTTCTGGAAGGCCTGAGAGTCCACTATTCACACAACAACCTAACCCAGCACATGGGAGCTGCTGACCTTCTGAAAAGCGGAAGCATCCTGTCTCCAGAGAATGTTAATGAAACCGAAGAATGAATTGGGTGATATTTTCTGCTGCCTATTTCAACTTGAGGCATGACCTTTAAATGGAGTAAAATGTTTGTCATATAAAACTAGCTTGGCATTCTTAGATCATTAACTCTTTCAGCAAATATTATTCAGTATCCATTACATGGCATAGACCTTTCTAGATACAGGATACAGAAATTTAAAAAATAGATATCCCTGCCTCATAGAGCTTTTCCTCCTTCTCCTCCTCCGTCGTCATTGCCGCCTTCTTCTTCTTCTTCTTCTTCTTCTTCTTCTTCTTTTCGTACTGGGGATTTAACTCAGGGGTATTCTACATTTGAGCTATACCCCCAGCCCCCCTTTTTTTTACTTTTTAATTTTTGAAATAGGGTCTCATTTAGTTGCTGAGGGTCTCGCTAAGTTGTGAGGCTAGCCTCAAACCTGCAATTCTTCTGCCTCAGCCTCCCAAGCACTGAAATTACAGATGTCTGCCACCGTGTCTGGATAGAGCTTACATACTAATAAGAGAGAATAGACAAACAACTAAGCAAGGACATAAATAACTGAATTTAATATGGACTATGGAGGAAGTGAAGAAAGGAAGAGGACTAAGAAATGCAGGGGGTGAAGTTGGAAAGTCGTTATGAAAGAGAATCAGAATAGAAGGAACATACCTCAACATCATAAAGGCAATATACAATAGACCCACAGCCACCATTATATTGAATGGGGGAAAACTAAGAGAGTTCCCCTTAAAAACAGGAACAAGACAAGGATATCCACTATCACCACTCATTTTCCATATAGTACTTGAGACTCTAGCCAGAGCAATAAGGCAAGAGAAGGAAATCAAGAGTACAAATAGGAAAAGAAGAACTGAAACTATCTCTATTTGCAGATGACATGATCCTATACTTAAAAGACGCAATAAACTCAACAAAAAGGCTTTTAGAACTGATTAACAAATTCAGCAAAGTGTCTAGATACAAAATCAACCTTAAAAAATCAGAAGCTTTTCTTTATGCCAACCATATATCTGCTGAAAAAGAAATCCATAAAACATTTCCACTTAAAATAACCCCCAAAACAATAAAATATTAGGAATAAACCTAACCAAGGAGATAAAAGACCTCTACAAGAAAAATTATAAAACACTGAAAAAAGAAATTCAAGGAGATCTTAGAAGGTGGACCTCCCATGCTCTTGGATAGGCAGAATAAATATCATCAAAATGGCCATTCTTCCAAAGTGATCTACAGATTCAATACTCATTAAAATACCAAGGTCATTCTTCACAGATATAGAAAAATCAGTCCTTAAATTCATTTGGAATAACAAAGACCCAGAATATCCAAACTAGTTCTCAGCAACAAGAACCATGTAGGAGGCATCACAATGCCTGACTTCAAACTATACTACAGAGCCAATAGTAATAAAAACAGCATGGTACTGGCACAAAAGCAGACACATAGACCAATGGAGCAGAATAGAAGACTCAGAAACAAATCCACATACTTATAGCCAATTGATTTTTTGACAAAGGGGCCAAAAAAATACACTGGAAAAAAGATAGCCTCTTCAACAAATGGTGTTGGCAAAACTGGTTATCCATATGCAGAAAAATATAAATAAACCCCACTTTCTCACCCTGTACAAGAGTTAATTCAAGATAGATCAAAGACCTGGAAATTAGACCAGATACCTTGCAGTTACTTGAAGAGGGCATAGGACTAACACTCCAACATATAGGCACAGGTAAAACTTCCTCAACAAGACCCCAAAGACACAAGAAATTAAAATGAGGATTAATATGTGGGATTAATTAAACTGAAGAGCTTCTGTGCAGCCAAGGAAACTACAAGAACCTTAAGAGAGAGCTGACAGAATGAGAGAAGATTTTTGCCATCTACTCCTCTTATAGAGGACTAATATCTAAAATATACAGAGAACTCAAGAAACTCACCGCCAAAAAAAATAACCCAATCAAAAAATGGGCAAGTGAACTAAATAGACACTTCACAAAAGAAGAAATACAAATGGCCAATAAATGTATGAAAAAATGTTCAACATTATTAGCAACCAGAGAGATGTAAATCAAAACTACCCTGAGATTTCACCTAATCCCAATTAAAATGGCAATCATTAAAAACACAAACAATAACAAATGCTGGTGAGGATGTGGAGAAGTAGAACTCTAATACACTGATGGTGGGATTGCAAATTAGTGCAAACACTTTGGAAAAGAGTGTGGAGGACCCTCAGAAAAATGTGAATGAACCTACCATATGACCCAGCTATACCACTCCTGGGTATCTACCCAAAAGAATGAAA
>PVJS01004783.1:0-67303 GCA_004027185.1 Glis glis
TCAGTTAGGTCACCTTCTTTGTCCATCTAAAGATTTCTTCTTCTTCCTTTCTAAGTCCCTTCTACATCCCATTCTATCTAGCTCCCACAGATTAGGGGGAACATCCGATTTTTTATTCTTAGTGTCTTACTAATATCGCTTAGCATGATGTTCTCTAGTTCTCTCCATTTCCCTGCAAATGATGTGATTTTGTTCTTCTATAATTCTTTTTGCTGAAAGTTTCTACCTAGACCATATTTTTTTTCTTTTCCTGTGTGGTGATGTGCTACTGGGATTTGAACCCAGGGGCATTCTACCCCCAAGTCACACCCCCAGCCCTTTAGTCCTTTTTATTTTTTGTTTGTTTGTTTTGAAACATGATCTCACTAGGTTGCTGAGAGTCTCACTACACTGAGGAGGCTGTCCTTGAACCCGCAATTCTTCTGTCTCAGCTTCCCAAGTACTGGGATTATAGGCATGCACCACCACCTAAGGCACCATCTTTAATGGGCAGGCTGTGCCAAGGAAGTGGGAACAAACTGGACTATATAAGCGCAAGGATGAGGTGGTCAGGGATGAATGCCACATGATATAAAAGACAGGGCTCTGGAATCAGTTTGGTCCAAGCCTATAATTTATACTGTGGCAAGTTATTTTGTTCAAGAAGATATGTTATTGAAGTATAGCATATGTAAAGCAATATGCAGAATTATATAGTATGCAGCTAGATCAATAACCCCAAGCTGAACACACCCATACAACAGCATCCAGATAAGTGAGTGAAATGTCAGAACAAACATAGAAACTCTGATCATGCACCTTCTTGGTCACTGCTGAACTTCAAAGTTACCATTATCCAGACTTCTCCAATCCTACACACATTATTCTTGCTTTAAATCATAAAATATGGGATCATACGGTATGAATTCTTTGGGTTCTGACAGCTTCCTTTACTCAACATAACTTTCTTAAGATTTGCCCGTGTTTGTGCATTCCATAGATATACTTCATTTGTTCTCAGTAATGTATAGGTTTTCTTTGGGCTGAAATACCACAATCAATTTATCTATTCTGTTGTTGATAGGTATTGGATTGCTTCCAGCTTGAGTCTATTCCAAGGAGGGCTTCTATGAACATTCTATGGACATGTCTTCTGGCAAACAAATATATGCATTCTGGTGTGCAAATGTGTGCAAAGGAAAAGTTCCTAGTCATGGAACTGCTAGGTCCTGGAGTATTTCATGTGCAGCTTACACTGAACAAGGTTTCAAATTCACCCTTTCAATTTTTTCTGCAGTGACCTTAAACAAGTCATTTAAGATCCCTGAGCCAGTTTCCCTATCATTGAATAGGGGAATACCACATTATGAAGCTGTTTTGAAGGTATTATCAAGCCATGTGAAATACCTAGCACAGTTCTGACATGTAAAAGTTGTTGGTCCCAAAGATGCTCAGTGCTCCACAGAGATTCTCCTCTATCTTTCCAGCCTTTGTTGTGAGATTGGTTGATTGGCACATGATTGGAGTTCCAGCCAGTAGGATCTGAGTAGAAGTAAGCTGTGCTACATCTGGGACACTAAAGTGCCCCTCCAGTTCTCTGTTTCTCTGCTGCAGGAGCCTAGAAAGCAAGTGTTGGAGAGGTAGCATCATAAGAGGATAGGGCTCCCTAGGGACCCTGAATGACTGTGTGGAGCAGAAACTCCACCAACTGGTATTAGACATGGAGCATGAGCAAGAAATTTTTGCAGTATTACGTCGTCGCTGGTATTTCTAGGTTATATCGTTACTGTAGCATGCCGTAGACTCTCCAGATAAAGACACTAATGAAGCGATGGGGTGTACCTCCACCCCAACGAAACCACTATAATTTCCCTTTGAAGAGTTCTATGACACAGACATCCCATATTACCTCGTTTCTGAATGGCCAGGAAATCATTTCTTGCTGTGACTAAAGAGAAAAAAAATTGAGAGTGATCTTTGCTGGAATATGTTAATTGAGGAATCTTGCTTCTCTGTCGAGAAACCAGATTGTAATTCCAAAATTGGGTCTGATGTACCCCAAACATTGCACTGCCTTCCAAAGAGAAGGCCCTTGGTGATTATTAGTTTAGAAAAAAAGTAAAACCCTCTCCCACCAGGTTCAAAGCCAGCCTCATTCTTTTGTTCTGTAAAGACTTTCTTTCTTCCTGTTCCCTGGTGCCTGCATGGCCTATGAGCTTTCTCCTAATGATTAAACTCCTAAAAATTCTACAAAGAATGCTTAATAAGGCTTTTGTGTTTTTTCTGGTTGCTATAGAGACTATTTAGTGTAGGACTTTAAGTATGTGTAAATATGTATTTTGGACAGTGTTTAAAAACACGTATAATTTACCCAGCCATAACAGCTGCTTCAGCGTGTAGCAATACAGGGCGATAAGGCGTATGTAAAACATTTTATAGTGCGTTATTTATAGTTATTTACTTAATAGCCTACAAGAGCTCCTTCCATTGTGTAAAGGAACCAGGCATTTACCCTGTTTTAACAATGAATATCATTTACTCCATTGTAGCAATTGATAGTCTTAGGTCCCAAGCACGCTGGTAAATTTGCAATTGGAATAATGTTGTGCAGGGAAGAAACCATGTTGACAGAGAGTAACTAGGAAAACAAAGGGTCCCCCCCCTTCCAGATGGATTCTTGAACTCATTAGGGAAGTTGTTGACAGAGCTACTCTGGCAGGATCGGAAACCCTGGAAAGAGGTCGCTATCTGCTTTGAAGTTACCCCTGGGGATGTACCCATGGGTGAAATCACACCGATAATAACAGAACAGCAAGTAAGAGTTATTGAGCAGACTTGACTCTGGGCCATAGGCATTGTGCTAAGTGCTTGACATTCATGATCTCATTTAATCCTCACAATGCTATAACTCCATGAGATGGGTTTTCTTCATTTGCTGGAGAAGGAAACTGAGGCGGAGAGGTTACACAACCTGCCCAAGATGGTAATGGGTAGGTGGTGGACCTAGAAGTCCTGTGTTACTCCAAAGCTTGTTCTGTCGAGCACATTTGGATCCAGAAAGACCTTAGTTCTTTCTTCTGTCCATACCCTGGACCTGGAGCACATACATATTTTCTAGACACCTAGAGTTTTGGGCAATGCTCAATTCTATTAGAAAAAGAATAAGATGTGGGCTGCACTTCCTGGGTGTTATGGTTTGGATCTGGGAGTACCCCCCTAAAAGCTCATGTTTGGAAGCCTGATCCCCAATGCAACAAGGTTCTGAGGTGGGCATGGCTGGAGGAGGGGGGTCACTGAAGTTGCAGTCTTAAGGACTCTGTCTGTCCCTGGCCACTCCCTGTCTCTCTCTGCTTCCTGGCCATCATGAGCTGAGCATCTCTCCTCTGCCAGACCCTGCACTGTGATGTTTCTGCTTGGAGTCCGCTGACCATGGACTGAACCTCTGAAACCATGAGCCAGATAAAAATTTCCTCCTCTAAGTTGTGCTCATCAGGTATTTGGTCACAGTGATAAAAAAGCTAACAGACCAGGTCACTTATGCATGTCATTGTTTAAACACCAATATAACTTTAGGGCAGAGACTTCATTACCCACCTTGTTCGGTTGAGAAACTGACTCTCAGGCCAGACTTATCTAACGTCACATAGCTTGCAGATAGCAGTGCCAGTACTCAATACCAGATCACATATAACCTATAAAACCTTTTCCATATTAAAAAGTCCAGGTACATATAATGCAATGTTCTTCAACTTCAGGACAAATTTCTCCCCTGAGGGCATATTTAAAATGTCTGGAGATACTGTTGGTTGTCACTGTTCAGGGGACACTACTGGCCTCTATTAGTGGAAGCCAGGGATGCTTCTTGCTACAATGTACAAAATGGCTTCCCACAACAGAGAATTCTCCATCCCCAATTGTCAATAGTGCCAACATTTAAGAAAAAGAAAACAACCTGCTGACTTAATGGAATTAAATACAGTCCAAGATGCAATAGGCAACATTATGCCAGGTAGAATTAAATTGAAATGATGCTGGTCATTCATTTATGAACTTAGTTGAAAAAAAACATTGGATTTCAATATTTATGATTTTTTAACTTTGAATAGTCAACTCACTGTTGTACCCTCAGTTGTTTTAGAAAGGCAACTAAAATGTTCTCAAATCCCAAAATATGTTCCATGAAACCTGTGATCAGCACAGACCCTTCCAACATCTAAGATGGGATAGCAAGAGGCTCTGAGCTCAGAGCCAAGAATGTTTAGCTGGACAGAAACCTTGACTAAAGCAGGAATTATTCTGTCCTGTTTATTGTATAATTTGTCTTTCTAATTATAATAGCCAGCACATGGTCGATGCTCAAAGCCAGTCCCCTTCTCTTATTGACTGTGGAACACATGTTCCTGGTCATTGCACAATCAAGTGAGTGACTGGCTCCCAGGAAGAACGGTGGAATAACTCCTGGAGAATCCTCCCTCTCCATCTCTCTTTCTTCATCTTTTCCTTGGATCCCTTATAATTACCTATTCATCGAGTCAACCAGTCAGCCAACAAATATCTACTGTGTATGCATTCCCACTGGAATCCCTACTGGGCTGGGACTTGTTTTAGTCAATGCATTGATTCCTAAATGAAAACCCTAATATCACTTTTTCAAAATACATTTAAGTTCCCAAGGACAGGACCTTTTTCCTGCTTTTTAAGCCTATCCCCTTGGATGTGTCCTATCCTAGTGTAGAGTGTGACATACTGAAGAAGCCCACTAAGTATTTATTGACTAAATAAAACATAGAAATTACTATATTCTTCAGTGATTTAAAAAAACTCAGAAGACAAATAAAATTCAAGATGATCCAGATGACTTAGAAAATATGTCAGGATGAAACTAGTTGTGGACAAGAGTCAGATCAGGGACACAGGTACAAGACACAGCCACAGAAGGGAGACTAGAAAGGCACCACTGAAGAGGAAGAAGTCCAAGAACATCAAGAAGCAGAGACTACTGAGAGCATCCTTTGGGTGAGGTCCACAGTTCACTTATTCTCACTACATGGTCTACCTTGTTGGGTACCAGTCTTGTGTCTTAGCTAATTTAACTATTTACACTTCATCCCTACTAGACTCAACTTTCTATGAGCTACTAGAGTACAGACCAGGATGCATGGGAGCCTTTGCCTGGACTTTAGGATTCGTTCTTTAGGGAGTAAAAAGGAGAACTATCCTTTATGAAACATTATCCATGTGTCAGATCCTGAACCAGTCAGTTCATTTCTCTTATACCACAAACTTGGTCTTCATTTAAACTCCACAAGGATGGTGCAACCATCCCCATTTTGCAATTGAGGAAACTGAGATCAGATATTTTGCACAATGGCTAATTGCTTTTGGCTTTTGGAAAATGCACTCCAAGGAGACAGTGCCAAGTTTCTGGGTGGGAACTCCAGCTGAGATATGGGTGACAATCTTATAATGTAGCATCAGCCCTTCATGTCACCACGAACCTGGCTCTAGCTCCAACCACACAGCGTTGTGGAATTTCCAACTAAGGAAGCAGGAAGGTGTTAAGATATTTGGGGGGAAATGAGCCTGGCCAGAAAATGCTGTACTAAGAAAAGCTCAACAGTGTCAATCATTGAGTCTGAGAGGATATAAGGAACTCTAGAATCACTATGGGATGGACTGGACCATAGGCACAAGATGGGAAATAGTACCATATGGATGGAAGGAGGATCTCATGTAAGATAGATACATATAGTAGAGTGAGAGTAAGTAGTTAGGTGCAAGTAAGAATTAGGATGCAGTTTATCCAAGTCTGGGAGAGGGCTGCAGACACCTGGTCCAGCCCTAGACATCTGTGCTGTACTAAATTAGTTGAAGGGTCCATACTGCAGCCTATGGGATAGATATAGGTCCGGGCTCTATTCACAGCATCGAGTTAGAAGAACAATAGACAAACCTCCACTTGCTCACATTCACGGCAAAAAAGAGAAGAGGAGGCATTCATCTGTCAAATATTTTTTGAGGTTTTTCTATGTGCCTGGCACTGGGAAGACAATTATAGGCAAGAAACAGGCTGTCTCTGCTGAGTTAAGAGTCCAGCAGAATAGCCTAATGAGATATTCGTAAGCCTCTGTTCGGCCCTGCCACAAAATCCACCCATGAAGAATGTGATGCTGGCCTTCTACAGTCTTGTACCCAAAATGTGGCCCACAGACCCACAGTATCAGTATCACTGGGGAGCTTATTAGAAAAAAAGAATATCAGGCCTCACCCTACACCCCTTAAACTAGATTCTGCATTTTGGCAAGACCCCGGGGGACCCATGGGCTTGTGAAAGATGGAAAGGCAGTGGTCTGCCAGCCTTCCTTCCACAACAGGGTCTTTGGTGTATTCCACCAGGCACAGGGTGAGGGGCTGTCACTTCCTGCCATAGCTGTCCTCGGAGATAGGAAGGTTATACCCGATCCAGCCATGAACGGGCCAAGGGGAAGTACAGGGTATTCTCAGGAGCTCCTGGAAATAATTACCGTTCTCTTAATAATAAATGAATAGGCTGCAGTCCCAGAACACACCGAGAACAAAGAGAAACATGTCAATATAAAATCCAGCAAATAAAACAATCAATTTAAAATAGATTTCTCTAAATGGCTTGCCTACTTGGGCTAAGTGCCCCGCCTCTGCACTCCTGTAGCGGAGTGTGCTTATTCCTGCCTCAGTCCTTGTTTTTTTTTTTTTTTTTACTCTTGAGCTTTTCTATTTGTGTGTCTTCCCCCACCACCCCATTTTTACTACAAGTTCTTTGAGGAGCCTCTGACATGAAAAGACAAGAAAAAGACCCTAAAAAGAAGGATCAGAGGCAGCTGGAAGAGACTGAAAAGAAGAAGTCTCTTTGTGGAATGCTTTCAAGAGAAGAGTAACACATGTAGTTCTAAATTCCTTCCCAAGTATGGGCTAACCCTCCTCCATTCCCTAACCTTTCCCATCTACCTTCTTGGAAAGTTCCAGAATCTCAGTGTCTCACAGCAGCAATTACCATTTACCAAACCAGCAAGTGGAGTCTGTTCTCTTCTAAGACTTTCTGAATATTCACCAAAGACGACAGAAGATACACGTTTCAATGCCGTCAGGTGGAGCCTTTCCACATTGTCCCTGGGCTCAGCCATGTAACTTCTTTCAGTAGAGAGGGACAAAGCAAATATAATGAAAGCAGAAGTTTAAAGAATTACTTACATCTCTTCTCCCTGGTTCCTGTGTTTTCAGCAGAAGAACAAACACAGACTTTTCTGCTAGAGGATGAGAAATCACAGGAAGAGCCCAGCCAAGATCAGCAAAGCTGCCTCATACACCTGCACCTGATCACAGAGAAAGGAATGAGCTCTAAGGCCCAGCTCAGCCCAGAAGAAATGCCAATCCAGCTCCAAATTCAGAGATAAATGAATACCCATCACTTTAAAATAACTGTGGTATTACTTGTTATGTAGCAATAGCTAGCTGCTACAAGCCACCCAATAGAAGATCCCTGCATTTAGAGTGCATCTAATTATTACTGTCACATACAAGACCTCTTTGCATTTGAAATCCCTGCTCACACCAAGTGGGCTTTAGTTATGGCTCAGGTAAAGAAAAAGTAAATCACAGAAAGAGACCCTGCCTTGGAGCATGCTCCTACTTTGGAAACAGCTAGAAGGTCACTTAGAAACTGTCAAGGAATGGTTCCCAGAGGCTGTTAATGGAAAGAAAATTCTTAGGGTTAGTATTGCTCCATATCATTTACAGACAAAAACTGTAAATTAAAGCTTGCGTGACTATGAGTAGTACTTGAAAACATGTTGAACTAGTTTAAACAATTAAAAGGAGACATTAATTAAAGATGCATTTGTCAGGACTCTTCCCATTGCAAAGGACAGAATCAAACTCAAACTTACATAAGCCAAAATTAAGTTATGCAAAGGTTCAGTGCCCGGGGAGTCCTCCAAGGATGTGCCAGTATGAGACATAATTAATTGCTAGGGTGCCAGTGTTGCCTTATTAATTTATTCATTCATTTATTTACTTATTTATTTCACTCATTCATTTTCTTTTTGGTTTTATGGTACTGGGTATTGAACCCTGGGGCATTCTACCTCTGAGCTATATCCCAGCCCTATTTTACTTGATTTTTTCATTTTGAAATTTGTCTCACTAAGTTGCTGAGGGCCTCATTAAGTTGTTAAGGCTCACCTCAAACCTGCAATCCTCCCGGCTCAACCTCCTGAGTACTGGGATCACAGGCATGCACCTCCATGCCTGGCTGTGTTATCTTATTTCTACTGTTGCCATTAGTACATGTCTCTGTCCAGCATCTGGGAAAGATGCTCATAAACCACAGAACCTACCTGGTCCAGACAACTCAAAGTTCCTAAGAAAGAATATTCTGTTCACAATAGGTCTAAGGCCAATGAGGACAAAGGAAGGCTCTGATTGGCCCACCATGGCCCAATCATCACTGAACCAATCATGATGGGCGGAAAAACAATATACTCTCATTGGTCAAGTGGAAAAGTCAGCTCCTCCCCACAAATGACAGGAAATGGTTTCCCCAAGAGGAGTTCTGAGTGCATTATATGTCCTGCCTCTGGAAGGTGACTGGGGAATCTTACAGATGAGGGACAGTTGACCAGGCAGACCTTGGGAATGATGGATGCCAAGGATGTAACTCAGCCCCCAAATCCCAGGTTCTGGGGCTCTCATTTCAGATTTCAAACATTCCACAAGAGGACCCCTGGCTGTGCTACCACAGGTCAGGTAGGCACCCCTATCCCATCTTCTGTCATGTGGCTAGCAGAGCCTTTGGTAGACCTGGCCACTCTAGATTGGGAACAGTGTACAGACACCCCAAAAGCATGTGCCCCTGCCCACTGCTCCCTTCCTCTCCCTTTCTGTCTTGTCTCTTCCTCTTCCCTGCTTTTTTAAGTGTTCACTTCTTACACACAAGATAGAGTGGAAAACTGTGCAAACTGAACATCTGCTTTCTAAAGTCATGGCACTACTCTAATATGATTTTCCACTTAATGTCTGTTTTGCCTTCAAATAAATACATCCATTCCATGGAATTAATGGGGAAGAAGGACCGGTGGAATCAAAATGTCCAAAGGTGGACAGTTTAAAAGCTCAGGAGCTCCATCCCTGACCATCTGTGTGCCTTTCTAAAGATGACTTCTCAGAGCATGAGTTTCATGAGCTGCTAAATTCCCATTGGAGATTATAAAGTCTACCTTGGGTAGTTGCTGCCAAGAACCTGCAAAGCTCTAGATAAAAGCTAGTTCTAATTCGATGATGATGATGATGATGATGATGGTGATGATGATGGCGGTCACCGCTGTTACTGCTACTATTGTTCATGCAAATGGTGACAACAGCCAAATATGATGTGAGGACTCAGTGTTCCAGAGGATTACCTGGGTTACTAAGAAACCATGAAAGCCAAGGATCTCTCCTTTCTTCCTTTCTGTCCCTCCCTCCCTCCCTCTCTACTTCCTTCTCCTTCCTTCCTTCTTCCTTTGCCATACTGGGGATTGAACCTAGGGGTGCTCTGCCACTAAGCTACATCCCTATCCCTTTTTATATTTTGAGATAGGATCTCACTAAATTGCCTAGGCTACCTTCAAACTTATCATCCTCCTGCCTCAGCCTCTGGAGGAGCTGGGATTACATGTGTATACCATCACTCCCATGACCAATATTTTTAAAAATATAAGTATATACCAAAATTGCATGGGACATAGTTATACTGAAGAAAAATATTCATCATGTATCTAAAATCTGTTTGTTTGTTTATTTATTTATTTATTTTTGGTACTGGGGATTGAACCCAGGGGCATTCTATGTCCGAGCTACACCCCCAGCCTTATTTTCTTTTTTATTTTGAAACAAGATCTCGCTAAGTTGCTGAGAGTCTCACTAAGTTGCTGAGGCTGGCCTCAAACCTGCAATCCTCTTGTCTCAGCTGAATACCTCTTTCAAAACCTTTGTAGTTAGCTCGATGGCCTTGGGCCTCAGAACCCAGCTGTGGTCTCCCAGTCCCTGCCCTACAGCTGTCTTTGCATGCACATGCAGAGCTGATTTCTGACTTTCTTTCTCAGCCTCCTCCTCTCTGTCTCCTACCCTCTCCCAGCTCCCTGTCTTGCTCCACTTTCTCAGGCCCCTATCTAGTTCCTTTTCCCCTCCTTCTTTCACCACACTCCCTGGGACCTGGGTATTTTTGAAATAGACCCCCCTTCACCCTCCCTTGCTTCTGCTACCCAGTCCCCAGCCTTGTGCTTCCTTAACTCTGTCAAAAACAGCTGTGTCCTGTCTTGATAGCTTAAACAAACACATTTTTTTTAAAAAAAGGTAGTGTGTGCCAACCCCTGGATGCTAAAGCTGATGCAGTCCAGCGGATGCTCCCCTGCAAGGGAGAGGACCCCACCAGCTTGCCAAGCCTGAGGATTCTGCATGGGCACAAAGGCACTGCAGGTGTCACCTGGCTGCAGGCATCCAGCCAGGGGTCCCGTCCACCCCAAAATTTGTGGGGCAGGGATGTTAAGTGGGACACCCTGCACCTCATCTGCAGGGGGGTGTGGGGGAGTTTCCATGCTTGGCTTTGCTGAAACTGAAAGGTTGAATCATTAAATGTTTAGGGGATGTGAGGCTGGCACCCAGCCCTGTGCTTTCTGTAATATCAATTATTTCCGGACAGAGCAGCCACTGCTTGGACTGGGAGGTCCACAGAAAGAGGGGAGTATCACCAGCTCACCTCTAAGCTACAGGAACTACAGCATGGGGTGAGGGACTGGGTCCTGAGAAAGACTCCAGGGACAGCGGAGGGACTGCTCTGAACAGAGGTGGCCAGAGGGCAGGCAACCCCGATAAGAGTCATCCATGGCTCCTCTGTATCTGAGAAGACAGACATCTGAGTTGCCCCTGCTCTGGGATAACCCTCACTCATATCTCACAGAAGAAAGCATCATTATTCTTCTTGACCCAGAAAATTTCGCCCCTGTGCACACCCTCAATTCTCACCCATGTCCATGTCTCCTGACTGTGGCTCTCCAGGTCAGACCTCTATGAATTCCACAATTCAACCTCCAATCAAATCCTTGCAGCCTTCTTTGTGACATATCAAAGGGACTTCAGACTCAAGGTACCCATGGTTAAATGCACCTCCTCCCCACCACATACCTGGTCCCTGCCTCCTGTCAGAAAATGGTCCCACCTGCCTGTGGTCCCTATGCTTTCTGAGATGTTTAAAGCTTATTCAAACACATTCTCATATATATTATAGTCTCCCTGGGTTTGTACAAAGGGTCACGCAATATACATACAAGTCTACACCTGGCTTCCTCTTTTTATTTAACAATGTACCCTAGAGATTATTCTAGTATATTACATAATCTGGTGCCTGACTGTTTGCAGTTGTGTAGTATCCCAGTCTATAGATGCTCCTTAAGTTTTTGTTGTTGTTGTTATGTTTGTTTTTTTATTGGTGCATTGTAATATTTCATCTTGATGGGTTTCAGGGTGGTAGAAGTATACATGCACACATCAATCAATTAGCCCTTCCTCAGTACCCACCCCCATTCCCTCCCCCTTCCTTCTTTCTCATGCTCAGCATAGTAGTTGACTTTGTTAAGTTTCTGAATGGTCTATTTTAAAGAAGGTTCCATGAGCAGCTGAAAAGAATGTGAACTCAGCTGTAGTTGGGTGGAATATTTTGTATATGTCTAGTAGGTCCATTTGGTTTATGGTATTCCTTAGGTCTGAGGCATCTTTACTGACCTTTTATTTTAAAGATCGATCTAGTGGTGTCAAAGTCTCCCAATATTACTACATTGGGATCTATGTGTGACTTAATGTAATGAAGAGTTTCTTTTATGAAAGTGGTTGCACCTATGTTTGGGCCATAAATGCTGACTCTCATTATATCCTCTTGTTGGATTGTTCCTTTTACCAGTGAGAAATGACCTTCTTTGTCTCCTCTGATAAGTTTAGGTTTGAAGTATAATTTTTCTGAAATCATACTTGCTACTCCTGCTTGTTTTCGAGTTCCATTAGCATAGATTACCTTGTTCCATCCCTTCACCTTTAGTTTGTGAGTATCTTTACTTGTAAGGTATGTTTCTTCCAGGCAGCATATAAATGGATTATGATTTTTAATACATTTTGCCACTTTATGTCTTTTGATTGGGGAGTTGAGGCCATTTATATTCAGCGTGATTATTGAGAGATGATTTTTAATTCCTAACACTTTGAGTTTTAATTTCTGTTTGAGGTAGTGTTTGTTCTTCTTTGCTTAGTTGTTTGTTTGATGGAAATCATTGTTTCTCTGGTTCTGGTGTTTCTTTATTACTTCTTCTTTGTAATTAATCTCTTTGAGTATTTTCCTTAGTGCTGGTTTGGAAGGCACGAAGTCTTTTAGCTTCTGTTTATCATGGAAGGTTTTTATTTCCCTGTCAAATTGGAAAGATATATTCACTGGGTAGATAAATCTTGGCTGGAAGTTGTTTTCTTTCAGAGTTTGGAATATGTCACTCCAGGGCCTCCTAGCTTTCATGACTTGGTTTGAAAAGTCTGGAGTGATTCTTATTGCTTTGCCTCTGAATTCAGTTGGTCTTTTATTCTTGTTGCCTTTAAGAGTCTCTCCTTGGCCTCTACATTAGTCAATTTGACTATTATGTGGCAAGTAGAGCCTTTTCTCTGATCTTGTCTATTGGGGATTCTATATGTTTCGTGTACCTGTGTGTCGACATTTTTTTCTATTTTGGGGAAATTTTCTAATATTACTTCTCTGAAAAGATTGTTGAGTCCTTTGGTTCCTGCTTCTATTCCCTCTTCTATGCCTATTATTCTTACCAATCTTGTAAGTGAAAAATGACTTCTACCAGATAGTTTTAAATTCCATAAAGATTTTGTCAGACATGGTGGTGCAGGCCTATAATCCCAGTACTTGGGAGGCTGAAACAGGGGGATCCCAGGTTCAAGGTCAACCTAAGCAACTCAGCAAGATCCTGTTTCAAAATGAAAAATAATAAGGACAGGAGGAATAGCTCAAAGGTAGAGTGTCCCTGTGTTCAATCCCAGTACCAAAATAATTATAATGATAATGAAGAATTGATCCTTAACCAGTGTGATGCTTATACATGGTGTTATTTCTATGTGTTATGGTCAGATACAGAATGTCCCCTGAAGAGCTCACAGTTGATATAGTTAGGTCATGAGGGTTGTAATCTCTCTCTTTTTTTTTTTTTTTTTTTTGCAGTACCGGGGATTGAACTCAGGGGCGTTCTACCTCTGCGCTATACCACCGGCCCTATTTTTTTATACTTTATTTTGAAACCGGGTCTCACGAAGTTGCAGAGTGCCTCACTAGGTAAAGAGAGAGAGAGAGAGAGAGAGAGAGTGAGCTGAGGCTGGCCGCGAACCCGGATCCTCCGGTCTCCGCCTCCCAAAGTACTGGGATTACAAGCATGCGCCACCACGCCCAGCTGTTTGTAATCTCATCAGTAGATAAATCCAATGTAATGGCCAGTGGGATGTGTCTGGAGAAGGTGGGTCCCTGGCAGTGTGGCCTTGGGGATTGTGCTTGTGTCTTTGAATCTCCTTGTGCTCTCTCTCTCTCTCTCTCTCTCTCTCTCTCTCTCTTTCTCCCTCTCTCTCTGCTTCCAGCCTCCATAATGTAAGAGCAAAGCCTTACTCTTTTTCTCTCTCCACTTTATGCCACCATGTCCTGAGCTTCAGACCCTGGCCTCACATGGACTTAATTCAGAATCTCCAAAAAACTGCAAGCAAGTAAATCTTTTATCCTCTAAACTGTATGGTCAGTCGTTTTGGATTATAACAGTGAGTAGGCTGACGGAGACAGTGTGGCACACCAGGGTATGCCAATGAGGCTGCTCATGGCAACAGGCAGCCAGACTGAGGATACCTGGACCTGGATACTCATGGCCAAGAGCACAATTCCTCAGAAAACCTGTGTCAGACCAGTAAGGAAACTGGGGTTTCAAGGAACAATAGAATGTTTTCCTTCCACTTTTATAGTTTAAAAATGAGTCCCTAATCCAATTCACAGGGAGGTATGTTTGGGGACAGGTGAATTAGCTGGAGTGACAAGAGAAAAGAGTGACAGGGGAGAAGAGAGGAGCCTGGAGTCATGAAGAAACAGCCTTTCCCATCAACCTAAAACTCAGCTACTTCCTAACACCTGAGTTCAGCAGAGAACACAGATACATACAGGGGACGGGGGGTCAGAGTGCACAGGAGCAGACTGGCAACTCAGACAGCCCCGGGACAAACTCCACATCTAGCACCAGCTGTGCAGCCCCGGAGAAGTCTCCCCACCTCCCTGTGACTCAGTTTCTTTATTTTCAATATAGGGGATAATAACTGCACATGATCATTAGAGGAATAACTAGATGGTCCCAGAAGAGAGCCTAGGAAGTGATTGGGTCTTGTTGGTTTTATTTCTTTTTTTTTTTCTAAGAGAACATCTGGTTTTCTCCTGCAGGTGGAACAGAGACTCCCCCTCCCACAGAACAAGAACTACAGCTTTACCCTTTCTGCGTCGTGCATAGCATTGAGCCTGGCCTATTGGAAACACTTAACAAATGGTATTTGTTATTCCAGAACAACAACAACAACAATAATTCTTATCGCCATATGGCATTAGCTACAGCGCACTCATCCACATAGGGTACATATACCTTGGGTCAGAAGGAACTGTATGTCTTCCCAGGGTCAAGCTTCACCAGTTTCTCCACCAGGGTGTTTTAAATTCTCAGTTTCTTTACCCATCAAATAGGGGTGCTAAGAGATAACTCACATGACTTTTTTTTGTGTACACATGCATGGTACTAGGGATTGTACTGAGGGATGTTCTACCTCTGAGCTACATCTCTGCAGCCATATATATATATATATATATATATATATATATATATAGTGTGTGTGTGTGTTATTTTTATTTTGAAACTGATTCTCCCTAAGTTTCTGAGGGCCTTGAACCTGTGATCTTCCTATCTCAGCCTCCCAAGTACTGAGGTTATAGGCTTGCACCATTACACCCGGCTTGCACATGACTTTTACAAGGATGGTATGAGGTCATATAAATAGACTCTTAGCATCCAAGAGTCTCTTTAATAAGAGTTATTTTAAACCTTAGCATCCAGCAGAGAGCCAGGCCCAGAGGCAGGCTAGGAAATTTGGGGGTTTGTTTGTTTTTTATTTTTTTATGGTTCCCCCTGAAGCTTGGACACAGATACGCCCTCCCAAAAAAACAGATCTGCAGTTTTTTCCCTCTCTGCTCAGGCCAACACTCCAGGCCAAGTGGAACCCACAGCCTCAGGCCCCAGCCCAACCCAGCCAGCTCCAACAGTCAAAGCTCTAATTCACTGTGAAAGGACTTCACCACCACCCCTGTGAGGTCCTTAAATGTTTTATGAGCTCCCTGAAATGCTCAGATAATTAAAAACACTTTCTTAATTTAATAGCTTGGCTTAATGAAACCAGGACTTTATGTTTTATTTGGAAAGGGTGAACATCCCGGTCCCACTTATTAATATTTTTAAGAGTGTGCCCAATTGTGTCCAGGGACCGAGGGAAGGCATTGCTTTAAGGAGGGAAATGGGCTTTCCTGAGTCTGTGACAAGTCCCGGGCTTATTAGAGCTCATTACATCCAGGGAGCCTGAAAAACCTAAATTAGCAATCATCGCATGTGACGTGGCAGGCTATTATTAAGAAGGCCACTTATTATAGGAACATGGAATTATCAATTAAAAAGGAGTCCTCACAGGCCCCAGAGGTCCAACAGGATTACCTGTGCCATCCAGGCAGTCACTCCCAAGGCCAGCATGCACAGCAGAATCCTCTGAGAGCAACTTTGGCTGTCAAGTCAAATAAGAGTGATCCTCCATGGAGGGAAATGCTGTCATTCAAACAGGTCTAGGCAGACCCACTTGGTTCTGGCCATGGAGGTGGCAGCTAGGGGCCAGGATTCTAGGTTGCACCGAGAGTGGGGATTCTCCATAGGGTCTGTTTGCTTGTTTGTAGGAGCAGCCACAAGGCATCTGGAAATGGGATTGGCTTCAGGGTCAGAGATGGTCATGCACGGAGGCTGGCCTGGAACAGCTCCAGAGAGCAGGTTGTATGTGTTTCTTCCCAATGCCAGGGTCCATGGGATAACATGGGTATCAGCCCTGGGTAGGAGCATTTACACCAGGGAAATAGGCAAACACTACAAACCAGTGTCACACTTTGTTATCTGGGGAGGCCATTGTTCAGTATTTCCCAGCACAATGCTGGATGTAAGTTCAAGTTCTGATCAGCACATTGTGAATAGGATCCTGGGCAATTTCTTTAACAGTCTGTGGCTACTTTACCCTGATCTTTAAATCTAACATTATGAAGATACTTTACCCTGATTATTAAAAAATGAAGATAAAACACTTTCAATCTAATTCATTTCTATTTTTTATCCATGGCATTTGTCCCTACCTGACTTGGTAACAAATCTATACTTTCTACGTTGTCATTATTGCGCTATTATTATATGTGCTTCTCTATAAAGCTTCATGATTGGTTCAAAAATATGTATTTAGCACCTACTGTGTCCTAGACACTGTACTAGGTACTGGGATACAGTAGTAAATACAAAACAACAAAATCTCTGACCTTGTGAAGCATACCAGAGTAAGCACATGTGTGTAAAGTATATGTACAACAGATGGGGATAAAATCAATGGGGGGGAAATACATACAGATGGGGATAAAATCTATGGGAATAAAATTAATGGGGATAAAATTGAAGGTGGGGAAAGGGATGCGCTGGGATCAGAAGCAGGCATTTCCATTTTAACTAGGGTAGCAAAGACGGTATCTCAGAGAAGGTTATATTGGAGAAAAGAACTGCAAGAGGCCAGGGAGTGAGCCGGGTGGCCATAAGGGAAGAGCATCTATAGAGAGAAAAGGACAGACAGATGGATGGGTAGGACCAAGCCTGGAGTGTATGAGGAACCACAGAGGGATAAAAAGAAAGAGGAGGAGAAGAAGAGCTAGGAGCAGCAATGGGGGAACCATTATACAGGGTATCAAGAACCCATAGAACTCTCTGCAAAGCTGAAAAGGTTCTACACCACCATCTCCCACTGTACTAGTCCCTAACTGTGTGCCTCTGTGGAGCACTTGGTACAGGGCTAGCACAAATGAGTAACGGAAAATTCTAATTTAATTTTAAATAATCTTTTCTTTGTACTGGAATGGAACCCAGGGGCTTCCTTCCTCTGAGCTATACTACCCCGTCCTTTGTGGTTTTTTTTTTTTTAATTTTGAAACAGGGTCTCACTAAGTTGGTAAGGCTGGCCTTGAACCTGTATTCCTCCGGTCTCAGCCCCCCAAGTACTGAGATGACAGGCACATGCCACCGCCATCTGGCTTTTAATAATCATAATCAAAAAAGCCACATGTGGCTACTGGCTGTATTTCAGTGCAGCACAGTTACAGACCACTGAAGATAGTTTTGGCTTTCACCCTGTAGGAGATGAAGAAAAACAGAAGAAGCAGTCCTACCATCAGGGCTCACTCTGGCTGCCCTGGGGAGAATAAATCACCGGACAAGGCCAGAACAGAGCTTTCACCCAGCAGAACAGGCTGTTGGCTCCATGATGAAAAAGGCTGTATTTTGTCCTCTTCTCTTTTCCAAGAACTGAGAACATAGTGGAGTCAAATTATTGAATTAAGAAAATCAGCTCATTATTTGGTCGCTCAATGCAAGTCTTTCCATTTTGCCTCAATTCTATGGCTTGCCAACGACACCTGAAGCCACTTCTTGGTAGGGTCTGTAGGTGAGGTTTTTGCTGAGTCTAAATATCATTTGATACAACCAGCATAATCCATGACTTATGCCACAGACCTGGATTTCATGGAATGTTAATGAATGGCTAAACATTAAATACGTTACCTGACCAAAAGAAATAGGGTAAATGCCAGCTTAAGCAAAATAAAACTTTCTTTATTACAGTAAATAACAATTCCTTTAGTAACATAAGTTGCATAGGTCTGACAAAGGATAAGCAGGTAGTTTCCATTTTCCAACTGTTTTGACAATAGATACTCTCATTTTTTCTGTCCTGATCAATAACACAATCCTTAAAAGCACTGTATTTGACTACTGAGTAATGGAAAGAGAAGGCCACACATAGGCACCACCCCAGTCATTCTCTAACACATTACCCTGTTGCTGTTGTTTTTTGTACTGAGAATTGAACCCAGGGGCATTCTACTTCTAAGCTACACCCCCAGCCACTTTTATTTTTTTGTTCTTAAGACAGGGTCTCTCTAGGTTGCTGAGAGTCTCACTACATTACTAAGGCTGGTCTCCAACCTGTGATCCTCCTGTCACGGCCTCCCATGTACTGGGACTACAGGCATGCACCACCACCCCCGGCTACCATATTGCATTATTTGTGTATGATTTAACAATCCTGAGCTAACATTTTCATTTATGTGTCAATCTGCTTATTTGATTATAGCTTGTGCCCTGATGAAACCCGTGGAAACAGAGGTCTTCTTCATCTCTTCATAGATGAGTTCCCACACCACATGCAGTGGAAAGTGCCAACGAACAATGTTAACTGAGAGAAGGAACTGGAATCTCCAATAAGTCCCTAAGATTTTATGGAACTACCCTTCTCAAAAGCCTGAGAATACAAAGGAGACTCTGACACAAGCCTCGCCTTTGAGCTTGTCACTACGAGTCTGAGATTAGACATAGACACATGAAAACATACTGGGGGGAAAGAGACCAATGAACAAGAAACAATACTGGATAAGTGGGATCCATGGGAATTCTATCTCTGGAGTGCTTGGGGCTGTGTGGGTCAGGAGACCCTGTTGAGGAGGTGTGATTCAGGCCAACCTTGGCAGTAAGGGTTGGAATCTGCAGAGAGACTTGGAAAGGTAAGTCAAACACAAAGGTAGCGTTTTCCAAGCACAGAGCTGGGAGCATGTATACAGGCCAGAGACCAGTCCCCTGGGGGTGACTTAGCCTGTGAGTGCCAAGTCACATTAGACTGAACTCAGCTCTCTGCACACAGTAGGTGGTCCAATGAGCTCTGGGGTGGACGAATGAATAACAATAGTAGTACCTTAACACTAGTTGAGTATACAGACAAAGCATTTACTGGGATCATCCATCTCTTTTAAGTCTTCCAACAACCGAAGGGTACTGGATTATTATCCACTTTTTTCTATTGATGAGAAACTGAGTGTCATGATTTATATCGAGAATGTCCCCTGAAAGAGGTCATGTACTTATGTTAGGAGTTGATGTAATTAAGTCACAACTGTTCTAACCTCATCAATGGATAAATCCATTATAATGGATTTATTGGGTGGTCACCTAGGTAGGTGGGGTGTGGTGGGAGGAGTAATGTTAGTGGGGGTGTGGCCTTGGGGACTGGTCTTGTGTCTTTGAATCCCCTTGATTGCTCTCTCTTGCTTCTAACCTCCATGACGTGAGAGCAGAGCCCTTGTTCTTTCTACTTCCCGCTGCCCTGCCCTGAGCTTCAATGATATATACTGGCCTGAAATGCACTGAACTCCTGAAATCTCCAGAGCTGTGAGCAAATCAACCTTCTTTCCTCTAAGTTGTGGTTTTGGATGAATTCAGTGAGAATGTTGACTGAAACACTGAGTCTGGAGGAGGAGTCCGTCCTGACCGCCATGCTGCATTGCCTCTTGAAATAATTAGCTGTCCTGTGTCGAGAGACACACTTTGATAAATATCACAGTGTGGGAGAGAGATGCTGAAACAATCCCAAAGCCAGTACCTCGGAGGTGGAAGGACTTGCCTGTACGTGGCAGGAGTGCAGAAGGGCTCAGAGAAGCCTTCAGAGGAGGCAAGTCTGAGCAGCATGTTACAAGGAGATGTCTCTTTACTTGGGAAATGGGGTGGAAGGAAGGGCATCAGGGCAGAAGGCTCAGCCTGAGCAAAGCCCAGGAGGTGTGAGACAGCGAACAGGATCCCAGTATGGTCAGGGGCCAATCTTAACAATTCACATTGAAGTGTATGTTCAAATCCCTGTTTGAAAAGGCAATGACTGCTGCCAGACCTCTCAGAGGTCATGAAAAAATTATTTCTTCAGAAAGTCCTGGCAAGAAAAAGCCAATTAAAACCCCAGGAGCCTCAGGAGTCAGTGACTGAGCATATGAAAACCAAATCCTTCTGAGGCCACAGAGCCTCTCCCTCTGGTTCTCTCCCCTCATTGATCGGATTTAATTGGAAGAAGTGGCCATGGGTAAAGTGACTGCAAGAGCAAGTATCTCACTTAAAATTGGCCCCATAATAATTATTGACTGTACCTTCTATAATAAGCCATATAATTTATCACTCCAGCTTTGCTAGCTGGGTCTTATATCGATACCACTCATGGGCAGTGGTAGTCAGGGAATAACTGTCAAGCACCAAGCACAGACTCATTTAACACTTTATCCCTTAAGTTCAACTCTCTGCTGTGAATTAGCTGCCATCGGGAGCCCAAATAGCCCCAGGACAGGATGGAAGACAGCACAGAATTGAAAATGGAGCAGGACCTTGGTGTCAGGCTGGTCTGTCTTCGGATAGATTTGAACCCAACTGTTTCTTCCATTTATTAACACCCCCTTATTCTTTTCCCACCTCTAAAATATGAGTACAACTTTTCAGGGTTGTTGAAGAAATCAGCATTAGTCAGGCATGGTGGTATAGGCCTGTAGTCCCAGAATTTGGGAGGCTGAGACAGGAGGATTGCAGTTTTGAGGGTAGTTTCAGCAACTTAGAAGGAGACCCTCAACAACTTAGTGAGACCCTGTTTCAAAATCAAGAAGAAATGAAAAGGGCTGGAGGTGAACTTGGAGGTGGAATGCCCTGAGTTCAATCCCCAGTTCAAAAAAAAAGAAAGAAAAATTAGGATTAATCATGCCTGTGAAGAACCCAGCCCAAGATCTAGCATATAGTAAACATTGAATATATGCTTTTTTAAGTCTTTATACTTCTATGTTATTGTGCGTGGAGTTGGATCACCACTGGTCCCTGTTGAGGGTGTATTCCATGTTCTAGTCTGGAATGGGCATGATAAAGGATAGAGAAGATGGAGAAATCCACCTTTGGCCACAGAGAGCTTACAGTCTACTTGAGGGTACAGGTTGTGCAGACTTGATGGAACCAGAGATAGAGGGCAGTTCTCACTCAAAGCCAGCTTCTAGGGATGTCTCAGCATTCCTGAAGGAATCTACAAGGTGCATGATGGAAGGCTTCTGGAAGAGATGATACTAAGAATCTCCAGGATGGGGGTTGGCAGAAGACAGAGAAAGTGAACCCATGAGTAAATGCCCCACATTGAAACATTCCTCAGACGAACGAGAACATTTAACTCTTAACCCTGCTAGTATTCAGGCATTCGTATTCCATTTGGTAACAGAGTAGACTCTAGAAAATTCTAGGAAAGGACAGACTCACAAATGGAAATGCGATTCCCCAGATGTCAAGGCGGTGTTTTGCTGGTGGGTGAAACTATGTTGATGTCGAGGCCTGTGCAGACTCCCAGATGATACCATTGACCTTTGAGTCTTCACATAAGCATTAGTCATTTTAACGAAGCAAAATTAAGGATGCTTCCTGACTTCATGTCAAAGCGATGCCTCAGCCTGCCCTGGGGAAAGGGAAGATGCCCCCAAGCTACCCATCGTTTCATTGTTTCTTGATACTCCTGAAGACCTATCCATATTTAGAAAACCTTGGATCTTATGTCAGGGTACCTGTGGAAGTGGTTCATATCCTTGGTTTAACTCCTTTCAAGGCTTTGTATGCCTGCAAGAAGAATGGGTACATGCCGGAGCAGAGAAGCCACTGAGAAGTTCCGTGGTTTGGGTTTTGCTGAATGCTTAATGAGAAAACATTCTCAGAAGATGAGGTGAAGGAGACCAATTTATTCCAGACATAGGCAGTAAAATATGATCAAGTCATAACCAGTTTGTGCAAAATGGCTGCTGAGTCCAAACAAGAACCATTCACTGTCATTCTACCTGAGCTCATTGCATAGATACATATAAGCTAAATCCAGGGATTTATCTCCTATTCTTAAGAGTTTATTTTAATAGGAAATAACCCCACAACTCACCCTCATATCCTGCTCTTTGCATGCAGCTAAACTCTAGCCCCCAGTACACATTAATTCTTGTTTAGTTGGGGCATAACCAGTGTCACATAAATAGTTGTCACTACTGCCTAGCCACCCCCATTTTCCACAAACATTATTGGTTCTGTTACATCACTCTCCTCCAAGTGCTAAATTATTAATGCATTTCCAAAATTCTAATGCCAAAAGCTATACAAAATGTTCAGGACATAGGATCCAACCAAGAGTTCAAATGAAACCACAATCTCTCAACTTGCACAAGAGTCAACTCAAGATGGATAAAAGACCTAGAAATTAGACCAGAGACTTTGAAATTACTAGAAGAGGGCATAGGGCCAAATTTCTAACATATAGGCACTCGTGGAGACTTCCTCAATAAGACCCCCAAAGCTCAGGAAATAAAAATAAGAATCAATAAATGGAATGGCATTAAATTAAAAAGCTTTTGTGTAGCAAAGGAAATAATCAAGAGTCTAAAGAGAAAGCCTACAGAATGGGAGAAAATCTTTACCAGCTACTCCTCTGATAGAGGACTAATATCTAGGATATACAAAAAGCTTAACACTTAAAAATGAGCAATTGAACTAAACAGACACTTTTCAAAAAAAGAAATACAAATCCCCAATAAAAATATGAAAAAAATGTTCAACATCATTATCAATCAGGGAAATGCAAATAAAAACCACTGAGATTTCATCTAACTCCAGTTAGAATGGCAATCATCAAGAATACAAACAATAGCCGGGCGTGGTGGCGCATGCTTGTAATCCCAGTATTTTGGGAGGCAGAGACCGGAGGATCCGGGTTCACAGCCAGCCTCAACTCTCTCTCTCTCTCTCTCTCTCCCTCTCTCTCTCTCTCTCTCTCTCTCTACTTAGTGAGGCCCTCCACAACTTCATGAGATCCGGTTTCAAAATAAAGTATAAAAAAATAGGGCCGGGGGTTTAGCGCGAAGGTAGAACGCCCCTGGGTTCAATCCCTGGTACCACAAAAAAAAAAAAAAAGAATACAAACATTAACAATTTCTGGTGAGGATGCAGGTAAATAGGAACTGTTATATACCACTGATGGGATTGCAAAGTAGTACAACCACTATGGAGATCAGTGTGGAGGTTCCTCAGAAGCCTGGGAATAGAACCACCATATGACCCAGTTATACCACTCCTAGGTATCTTTCCAAAGGAATTGAAGTCACAATATAAATGTTTATAGTGGATATGCATGTATCCATGATGTATATATAGCCAAATTACAAGTCACAAACTATGGAATCAGCCTAGGTGTCCGATAACAGATGAATGGATTACAAACTGTGGTATATGCACATGATGGAATTTTACTCAGCCATAAAGAAGAACAAAATTAGGCTATTTGTAGGAAAATGGATGGAACTAGAGAATATTATGCTAAGTGAGTTTAGCCAGTCTCAGAAAATGAAGGGTTGTATGTTTCCTCTCTCATGTGAGGAAGTTAGAGAGAAATTGGTAAACAAAAGTGACTTCAGACAAATGAGGAGAGATACTAGTAGATTAATGGAGGAAGACTGGGGGGGTTGGTAGAGGGGGAGACTCGATGAAGGAAATAGCTCAAATAATGCTATGTCCATATACAAAATTATCAATACCAATTTCAATAACATGTACAGGGATGAGAAGGAAGCAGGATGGGATTCAGAAGGAAACACACCAAGTGCTGTGTGCGCGTGTGTTTCTATCACTCTTAACCTCATTATGATGTAAAATTACAATGCACCAATAAAAGTATATTCTAAAAAGATAAATCATGAGAAAAAAGTTCAAGTGACATTCATTGAGCAGCTACTGCGTGCAAGTCATTCCTCTGGGTTTAGATAAGGAAAGGTCCCTGGTTTTAAGCAGCTCTTTTATGAAACCATCTTCCACGTCCTCCTCCATTGACTTAATTGGAGAATGTTTATTTATTGTGAAATGATTTGAAGATAGAGCTGAGTTTACTGAATGCTTATATACACGGTGATAATGTATGTCTCAAGATAATGACTGGGCTCTTCTTTCTCCTTTTCCCACCTGGAAGCTGCTAGAACTGGTCCTTCAAAAAGGGGGTCAAAGGTTCCACTTGGCTTGTGTAGATCCGAACCATCCTCCACACCACATTTTTGTTGCTACCTTGCGGAATATATATTTTTTCTTGTACCCTTTTTTAAGTATACTTTTATCAGTGCATTGTAGTTAGACATCATAGTGAGATTCAAAGTGATACATTCGAATATGCACACATCGCTTGGTATATTACCTTCTGCAGTTCACCCCATCTCCATCTTCCTCTCTTTTCACATATGTTAGTGAGATTGGTAGCCACACCTTCCTACATGGACATAATATTATAGCCTTAATCTCTCCATAGTCTGCTATTCCTCTGCCTTCCTTACTAGACTTGAGTTGCTTGTGTGCTTGACCTTGAGTTTTTCATTCCTGTACCTTGGCATCTAGTTCATTGCCTAATCCAATGCCCATCTGGTGTCTGACTCTGATGAATAAGAAAGGCTACTGTTATAAAATGTGTATACAACTCATTCAGGCCCAGCTTAAAACTCATTTTTTATATAAGACCTTGACCTTACCCACCCCCTTCGGGTATTTCTCCAGAATACCTGGCTAGACACAGAGCAAGGCAGTGTGTAGTGTAATAATACATGTAAATGAATGTGTTTGCATATGTCTCTTCCATGTCACACATATGGCTCTTCTATCTCTTCCAAACAATGTTCTCCTTGCTAGGAGACCTGATGTTATTACTATTATCAGTTATTCTTTTGCCCAGTGAACCCATGTTCCAAACTTTTGTTTACTTGTTTGCTTTCTTGTTTGAAGGTCAAACTGCAGTTATTAAGACTTCCCTTTTCTAGGTGGTGTTAAGTAAATGCATGAATTACCAGTGTGTTTGAAATACTAAAAGTATTTTTAGAAGCTCCAGTAATACATTTGCAGACCCCTAGAAGGGCAGACTGTAGATACCCAACCACAGGCTGGGAGAAGATAGATAATCATGTGCAACAATTGTCTGAATAATAATATTATGACTGTCCATCAATAACATGTCAAGGTACTTTCTGGTCTCAGCTTTGCCACTCACTATGTGACTTTAGGAAAGTTCTATGTCAGCCAGGCATGGTGCTACATGCCTGTAATCCCAGTAGATGGGAGGTTGAGACAGGAGGATTGCAGGTTTGAGGCCAGCTTCAGCAACTTAGCAAGAAAGACTCTGTTTCAAAATAAATAATAAAAAAGGATAGGGGCATAACTTGGAGGTAGAATGCACCTGAGTTCAATCCCCAGGATCAAAAAAAAAAAAAAAAGGTTATATGCCTCTCTACATCTCAGTTTCCTTTGTACAAAATAGATGCAGAATTTTCTTCTTTGAAGACCTATAGATGTTTAATGAGATAATGAATAAACTCCTTACCTAATGTGCATGGTGTATGGTACATGATACTGCCCGGTCAGTGATGGGTAGCTATTACTATTTATCAAAGTCTCTTCTCTCTGCTATCTTTTCCAACCATCTTGCTGCATAGCAATTCATGGCACTTCAGAGTATACCGCACTAGATTTTAAGGAAGAAATCTAATAGGATTGTGTGGCCAGGAGGGGGAAGAATTAAGGCAGGTAAATGTGTGGGTTTCCATAAATCATGTAGATTTTAATTGGAAGCAGTGGTGTTGTCTATGGCTGGAAGACAAGAAGACAGAGGCAGTTCATTATATGAATACGTCAGCTTGATCTGAAAGGATTGGGAAGTTCGAGAGAGGGCCGGCAGAGACCACGCATCCATTCCTGAGACTTAGTAAATCAATTAGTTGCTGATGAAGGCTCATGAGGAATCTATAGCATGCTATGTTCATAAGCAGGATTATTGGTAAAGGCGCAGTTGCTGCGTTTGGAGTGATTTTCCCAGTGAAATGCAATATCCCAGCTCTCTTGGGTTCATGAGGAGCAAGAGAGAGAGGAGAGAGAGAGAGACAGAGACAGAGACAGAGAGACAGAGACAGAGAGACAGAGACAGAGGAGAAAGAAATTAAAAAGCTAACAAATTAACACTCTGCCAGTCCAGGTTTGCAGAAGCCTATGGAGGAAGAAGGCAGAGTTTTTGGGTTGCTTTCTCCCAACTGCCCTGGTTCCATCAGCAATGGAATTTACAGTTGGCTCTGAGAAGCGATGAGACCCTATCCACTCTGACTTTTGCCCTCATAATATTGTAGCTTCTTAACAGTTTCCTGTCTTCTCCCTGGAGAAGGTCTGCTGCCACCTAGTCACTATTTTAGCACTCAGTGTTTGGTGGTTTTTAGTGATCTCGTGGAACGTGAAGTGCCTGGGTTACATGCTCCAAGCAGCACAGGTGACTAGTTTATGTAAGATCCTTCCTCATGTGCTGTTAGAACCCGAGACCATGAACTTCATGTGATTCTAAAATGAGAATGTGCTATAAGAACATCTGAATATGCACACATTATGTTACCACTGACCATGAATTTCCTGGGCTAACCCATTCTATTAAGAAGGAAAGTTTCTCCCCCCAGTTTTGTCATGCTATTTCTCTTCTCTTCCTCCTCCTCCTCCTCTGTTCCTCCTCCTCCCCTCTTCCCCTGCTCCTTCTCCTCCCCTCCTCCTCATCATCATCCTCCTCCTTCTTCTCCTCCTCCTCCTTCTCCTTCTTCTTTTTATTTTTCTGTGTTGAACCCAGAGGAATTCTTCCTCCAAGCTATACCCCCAACACCTTTGTTAATTTTTGTTTTAAAACAGAGTCTCACTAGGTTGCTGAGAGTCTTGCTAAATTGCTGAGGCTGTCGTCAAACCTGTGATCTTCCTGTCTCAGCCTCACAAGTACTGGGATTACATGATCACCATGCCTGGCTTTGTCAAACTATTTCTAAGCTGGATAACTTCAAAGTTAAAGAATTGGCTTTTATTCCACTTTGTAGGAATGTGATCAGGCTCTCCACTGCATTAAATATCTTTAGAGTCTTAGTGATCTATTAAAATCTTTACTTTCATATCACTAGTCTTCACACATAGCTAATCGCTTCCACATCTGTATTCTTAGGAATCATCATTTACAAATTATCCCATAGATTTGAGGAAACAAGCATTTTTTAAACCATACATCTTCAGGCCAGACATGCATTATATTTGTATAATGAAGCGGTTGTCTGACTCGCTATATAACAGCCCAGGTATTTTTAAATAAGTAGAAAAAATGTAGCATGGGAACTTCATTCTGCTCCTGGAGCAGGTTGATAAATCTAGCCAAACATCTTTATTTTTTATAGTGCATTAAGGGAACATTTTTATTTAGTATAGTCATAGATCTTCGCATTATTGGGAAGTGTATTTTTATAGTGCTTTTTTGTCTTCAGAATTGCCTTTGGAGGACATCCGCTCACCAGAAGTTCTATTGATGCTATTCTGGAGGAGAAACCCATGCCCAACTTGATCTGAATTAATTGAGGACTACAGAGTGCTGTCCTTATGTGCCTGGACCACCAAAGGCTCTGTCCAGAGAAGAGGAGCTTTGCTTTCAAAAGGATTAGCCCAGAGTCTTGAAACTCGATGATGGAGACATGGTTCTTCAAACTCTTGTTTCCACTTCTGTGTACTTTGAAACTTTCCATAATAAGTAGTTCTTTAAAAGGAACTGGCAGCGAAAGGGGAAAAGGATACTATGGGAAAACTATTAAAATTCATTCCCATAGATGCATCAGCATCTATCGTGTCCCAGACCCTAAGCTAAGGAGTCTAGAGAGGATACAGGAAACTATCCCACAGAAACCCATTCTGTAGTTGAAGTGGTAGATACGTTATATGGGCTGTGTGTTTGTTCTTCCTGGAAACTCCTAGGTTGAAGACAAAATCCATAATGTGAAGGAATCTGGAAGGAGGGCCTTTGGGAAGTAATTAGTTGCCCTCATGAATGTCCTCATAAGAAGAGAATAGACATGAGATTGATCTCTCTCTCTCTCTCTCTCTCTCGCTCACTCGCTCTCTGAAGATACAGCAAGAAGGCAGCCATTTGCAAGCTGTGAGGAGAATTCTGGCCAGACACTGAATCTACACATTCCTGCATGTTGGACTTCCAGCCCCCAGAACTATGAGAAATAAGTACTCCATATTTAAGCCACTGTTCTGTGGCATTCTGTTAGAGTAGCCTGCACTAAGACAAAACTGCCACTTAGGCCTGGAGAATTTTGCAGGCTATGATGGTAACCCCCATCATTGTTCTGGGAGCAAAGTGAAAGGGTGATTTAAGTGAACTGTGGGGCCCTGGGAAGTTTCCTAGAGAAAAGGGATTATTGGGTAAATGTTAAAAGAGGATCATGGCTTTAAAATCCCAAGGAAGGTCTACTAGCCCACAGAATCATATGCATATAGATTAAGAAAGACAGAGATACAGAGACTATTCCATGATCCCTGGCTCCACAAACCATGGTCTGCAGTGATTTCAAGGTTTGTTATTAGTAGGGTTTAAAGGTAAATAAGGCTAGAAAGCTGAGCATTGAATTTCAGGACGGGGCATGAAAAATTTAACCTGGAATATTAGAAACCCATTTGAAGGATGGGTTAAAGGGAATATCACATTCCCAGTTCAGTTTTGAAAGAACCATGTTGGTAGCCTTGTGAAATAGGAATCCAAGAAGACTGGTATTTCAGATACTTAGATATAAGTATTTTAATCTATCCATTTCTTTATTTAGACACTGGCACTAATATCTCTTGATTTTAAAATAAGCAACAGCCTCCTTTCTGGCTTTTTTGCATCTATATAACACTGTAATCTGTCTTTCACATTTTAGCTAGTGTAGTGACCCACAGCAAAGATGGGTCCATTGATGGGATGGAATCAATAATTTGGGGCAGAGGGCAGACTGCTGTAGATTAAATGTAATATAAATATTTTGCATGCTGACAAGAAGTGGGTCTAATTCTTTTTTATGTAAAGGCAACAATGGCCAAGTCACACATTTGTGTAAAATACTTTCATTCATTAACTGATTCTCTAAACATATGTGGAGTTTCAAATATTGCCTAGATATTCCTTGGTTCTAGAGATAAAACAAATTGAACAGAATTCCTGCTCTCAGGGAACTTACATTCAAATTGAAGAGTTAGAAAAATAACATGTCATTCAGTAGTGATAATAGGGTAGGATAAAGGAATTGGAAGTAAGAGGCATATGCTGTATTAGGCATCATGGAAAATTACTCTGGTAACTGGCCATGAGATTTGAATGCAGTAGCAGAGAGAATCATACATAGATCGGAAAGCATTGTTACAAGAAGGAATGGTGAGGTGGGAATAAACTAAACTGAGAAAAGCAAGACCCATGATCCAGGTCAGAATGAACAAGGCAGAGGGCATGAAGCATGTAGACAAGGAAATAAGCTAAGATCATGCATTGACACCACTGTCAATTGCAGTAGAGTGGACACTTAAGTGAAATATCACTGACCTTCCCTGGTTGCCACCTGTAATGCTTTGGATTTAGAATGCCCCCCCCCCAGCCCTTATGGAAGCAAGCAATATTAGAAGTGGAGCTTGGTTGCTAAGGAAGGGTCCATGGAAGTGTGGTCTTGAAAATTACATCAGGTCTCTCCTCCCCCTTCTCTTTCTCTGCTTCCGGTCTCCATGATGTGAGAGCTCTCTCCCTCTCTCTGCTTCCCGCCACCATGCCCTGAGCTCCACAGACCCGGACTGACATGGACTAAACCCTAAAGCCTCCAAAAACTGTGAGCAAATAAATCTACCTTCCTCTGAGTTGTTTGGTCAGGGTTTTGTTTTGTTTTGTTTTGTTTTTATCACAGGAGTGAGAATGTTGACTGAGACATCACCTTTTAAAATTTAGCCATCGACATTTGACTCAATTGTGCCAATAGAATGTGGGTAGATGTTACTTTTATCACCCTCAAACAGAAGCTTGAAAATCTGGGTCCCAAGCCTCATGTGGTGGTGCACACCTATAATCTAGCTACTTGGGAGGCTGAGGCAAGGAGATTACAAGTTTGAGGCCAGCCTGGGCAGCTTAGCAAGACCTTGTCTTGAAATAAAATAAAAAGGGGCAAGGATGTAGCTCACCTGCCTGAGGCCTTGGGTTCAATCCCCAGCACTGCAAAAAAAAAAAGGCCCCAAACAACAACAACAACAAAAAACTCTGTCACAATTCACCAGGGTTTTTTTTTTTCTTTCTTCCATGAAATTGGCAATGTCCTAGTTAGAAGGGCCCCATAAGTCCAGAGTCCAAAAGTGAAGGCAACCCGAAGTCATAGCCAACTGGCAATGGGTACCTTGTGAATAATGAACCTTTGTTATTATAAACCACAAGAGTACAGAGTTTGGGGTTTTCTTCTTCTGTTGGTGCTGCTACTTCTACTGATACTACTACTGCATAGTTTATAGCATTAATCGATGCAGCCAGGATAATGTGTTAAGATTCTATGCTAAGGTTTTAGCAAGAAAGTGACATGGACTGGGATATATTTGTGAACCACCTGGGCTCTTGAGAACAGGCTCAGAGAGAGAGAGCTGCTAACATCAAAATGGTGCCTCAAGTGAATGAAAACCTTCCAGATTCGTGGTTTTTTTTTTATTTTTACCACCATCCTTGGGATTTTTCTCACATTTTATGAATGATAAAATTGAGAAACAGAGACATTAAGGGTCTCTCTCTCTCTCTCTCTCTCTCTGTCTCTCTCTCTCTCTTTCACACACACACACACACACACACACACACACACAAACACAAACACACACACAAGTCTACGTTAAGCTAGAATTTGAACCAGGACTGATTCAGATGTGCAGTTATCTATGCAGTACTGTGCCATTCCCCCACATGCATAGACCTTTCATTCATTCATTAGTTCATTCATTCATTCAGTTGGTAAGATATGTTGAGTGCCACCTCAGTGCCAGGTACTGTGCTAGACACTAGAGAAATGGTGTTTACACAGAGATGCAATTTCTGCTCTTACAGAACTCCCAGTCTGGTGGGGAGAGATTCATTTTTCAAATAATAATAGCAGAAAGAAACTGGGAAACAAAAGAGACTTCAAATAATGAGGAGAGATACTAGCTGAACAGTGGAGGGGGGTTTGGGGAGGGAAGAGACTTGGTGAAGAAATCAAATAAGCCTGTGTGCATTCATGAAGCTATCGATACCAATTTCAGTACTATGAGTGGAGAAGGGGGAGGAAGTGGGGTGGGATCTAGAGGGAAATGCACCGGGTGCTGTGTGAACATATGTTCTATCACACTAAACCTCAATATGATATATGGTTACGATGTACCCCAATAAAAGTATATTTAAAAAAGAATATTTAGAACTAAAAAATAAATAATAGCAGAGGAAGGAAAATACTGAGACCAGCACTCAAGGGAAAGAAACACTGTCCTCTTAGATCTGATAATAAAGAAACATGACTGGGCGATAGTCACAGCCACTCCAGGCCAAACTCGCTCCTAAACCCTGAAGGAAGAGGGAGAATGTGATGCTAAGTATGTCCTCCAGAAGCCATGCTGTCTGGAATCCAGAGGAACTGTGTGAACAGCAGTGCAGTGTGACACGTGTCATCAGAAGGCTCCAGGCAGAGCATCTGACTAGGTGGAGACACAGATCAAAGAACAAAGAAAGGTGTTCAGAAGCGGTCACCTCTGCATTGCCTGCCAAGGGGATGGGGATGTAGCTCAGTTGGTAAGAGTACCTGGCATGCACTAGGCCCTGGGTTCTATTCCCAGCCTGCAAAGAAAGATTAGAAGATTCTTAAGCCCATGTAGGGATGTGCCTTCAATAGAATGCATGAAGAGCCATAGTATTAGAATGGTGGATCTTAAAAATAGAGTCTCTGAGTTTATGGTCCTATTACAGCCTGTTAGTGGAAGCTTGGGATGCTTTTTCCCCAAATGTGGCCTAGGATCAATCATTACAATTGTTCTGTTGTATTTTTCTAAATTAATGTGCATGGACGTCTCTTTGCATTTAAAAAAATTTTATAGCTGGGCGTGATGGCACAAGCCTATAATTCCAGTACTTGGGAAGCTGAGGCAGAGGGATGACAGATTCGAGATCAGCCTCAGCAACATAGAGAGGTCCTGTTTCAAAATTAAAAAGAAAAAATGGGGCTAGGGGTGTAGCTCAGAAGTAGAATACCCCTGAGTTTTGCTTCCCATACCAAAACAAGAATAATAATAATATATTTTTTAAATTTTAAATTGTAATGCTGATTAAAAGAAAAAGAATCTCCATTCAGACCAAGAAGAAATATTCAGATCACAGAACTGAATTTTTGTCTCGATGTTTTTTCAGGGTAGAAATTCAGCACCGTGTCCCTCGCTGTCTCCTGATGGCCAGCAGGAAGTACTAAGTCTGGCTGCGCATGACAGAGGTCCACAGATTTGTAGCTGGGGCACCCAGTCACATTGTGTGGCCAGAGTCAAGTTCAAGAACTCCCCCTTGGTTGGAAAGAGTTCATTTTAACCAGAGAAGCGAGGGGTCGATGGCCTCTCCAGTGGAACAGATAAGGCAAACAGAGGGTTCTTGTCAGAAACAAATGTTATGTCTCTGCCTCCTGAAAAGCTTACAGATGTTATCAGTGGGAGTCTAGTTGGGCCTAAAGCAAGTCCCCGAGAAGTAATATTAACCAGACACTTGGCAGATCGTTTATTTATCTCCCACTAAATTCAATAAAGAGACCCATATATAAATAAGGGAGAATAATGTGACTCAGTAATTTATTACTGGATAGAAATCCATTGTTGCCCTTATCTCTTCAATGATGTTCTATTCCCAACTGGTAATGAATTACGGGGTTGTCACATTCCTCCCCTGTGACAGGTTGGTGGAGCCAGGCTGGGTGTGACAGCTCATGCCCCTGCTCTAGGCAACCATCTCCGCTCCCTGTCCTCCACCTTTTGGTTCCTGTGTAGGCAGCTCAAGGCCTGGGATATCCCACCTACTCGGAGAGAAAAGGATATTATTTTTAAGAAGCATTTATTCTTATGTGGACTCACCAAGGAGATGTTAGTACTTATCCACTGTTTGCAGAGTTCCCATCTTCCTGTTGGTGATTTAACAAAGGAGTATGTTCAACTTGGCTTTAGAGAAGTGGATGGCACAGCAAAATGGGGAACTGAAGAGAGGTGGAGGTTTAGGAACAAAAATGGTAGCTGACTGGTTTGATCATGGTGTCAATTGTATTGGTGAATGGGGATGATGATGACGACAACTATGACGATTATAGCAGGTAATATTTATTGCATTCTTATTGTACGTTATTTGATTTAAAGGTTATCTCATTGAGTTCATCCCACAAATGTTTTTTTTGTTCATTTATTGGTGCATTGTAATTATACACTTTGATATATGGTCAGGGTATGAACATCATACATGCACACATTGCACATTTAGCCCTCCCTCTAATCCCACCCTATTCCCTCCCCCTTCCCTCCCTTTCATGCTCCGGATAGTGATTGAGTCTTATAGGTTTGTGTATGTACATCATGTGCTATGTTTGTGCATGTAATTTTTTAAATTTTTACTACAGGAGTCTAAAGTCTAAAAGGACTAGTTCCATACCCACTGTCACAGAGCTGGTCAGTGCTGGAGCAGAGACATCTCTCTAGGGGTCTCCTACCACTGTCTTTCCCATTAGTTGTGTTGAACAAAGGATATCCCTTCAGGCTGATGAGCATGATGGTAAAGAGTGTGGTGGCAAGTGAGGCCAAGACCATTGGTTGGCATCTTGAATACCAGAATGACTTCTTAGGGCTCTTAGATTCATTAATATTCCCTAGAGGGAAGGCGATGTGGTCAGCTTTGAATTTGGGGAATCCCAATTTCTTAGAGCTTTATGGAAATGGACTAGAACAAGAATAGAGAATCCATAAGATGGACAGGCCAGAGAGTTGGGCCATTGAGTAGTTGAGTCGAAGAGGGTGTGGACATTAAAGAAAGCAATAGCCATGGAGTGGAAAGAAGGCACCTTTCAAGATACTAATTGATGGGATGTTATGTTATGTACACAACTTGTCCAGACCACAAAGCCAAGCCCAGAGTTCCCCATCTTAGTTGTCTCTTTCTTTAGCCTCTTTAAGGAAATTTAAGCTGGGCATGGTGGCACATGCCTATAATCCTAGCGCTTGGGAGGCTGAAACAGGAGGATCACAGGTTCAAGGCCAGCCTCAGCAATTTAGTGAGGCTTTCAACAATTTAGTGAAACTCTATTTCAAATTAAAATATAAAAAGGGTTGGGGGTATGGCTCAGAGGTAGAATGCCCCTGTGTTCAATTTTCAGTACCCCCCAGTACCACAAGGAAGAAAGAAAAGAAAAGAAAAGGAAAGGAAAGGAAAGGAAAGGAAAGGAAAGAAAAGAAAAGAAAAGAAAAGAAAAGAAAAGAAAAGAAAAGAAAAGAAAAAAGAAAAGAGAAGGGAAGGGAAGGAGAGGGAAGGGTGAAGGGAGGGAGGGAGGGAGGGAGGGAGGGAGGAAGAGGAAGGAAAGAAGGAAGGAAGGAAGGAAGGAAGGAAGGAAGGAAGGAAGGAAGGAAGGAAGATTATCCTAGGTGTTTTGGTGGGATACCTGGGTCCTCTCTCAACCCTTTCTGACATTCCCAAGGACGGGGAGAATCATCTTGAGTCATTCATATCATTGACTGGATAGCCGCCAACTGGGTCAGATGCTTAGTTCTACCCATACGCTCTTTCCATCTGCCAATAAGGTGGATCCCTGGAAGAGTTGGACTAACACACAGGTGACAACTGACCCAAAGAAGACTAAAGTCCCTTTCTTGAGAATACACAATAGATACCAAGAGATGGCAGCTTCCATCTCCCTGGCCCCCAGAGCACATATATGAATGAGCATTTCTAGCCATATGAACTGGTAAAGAAAGTTAGGCTCCAGCAAGAAGGAGGGATGGACTAGACACTTAGAAGAGTAAGAGGTTGAGAAAGATCTGATGGCATGTCAGATTTCTATCCGAGCCTGACGGTGGCTCTTTCCTTGCCCCTGAGAGCCACGATGTCCCCCACAGCCCTGGCATTCAAACTCCCCCCACCCCTGTTCTTCAATCACTTGCTGATTTCAGTTGCTTGGAACCAAAGACTCCCAACTAAGACGACTCCAGTGTCTAACCTGTTTCCTCAGGCCACTGCAACCTTCATTGTTGTATCTCCAGCTTCTTCTCCAAAGCCTCTCTAGTTAACACCATCCTTCAAAGTGGAACAGGAATAATAGAAAGTGGTCTCCTGGGGCAGAATTATACCCTGTGGGCAACGTTAAAAGGGACGTTCATTTACGGAGTTTCTACTAGCCTCAAGTATGGTACCAGGTACGAACACTAGGTCTGAATTAAACATGAAAGTCTGTAATAGATCATTAGAAAGCACTGTGACTAACTATGAGTGTTCAGCCCCTCTCAATAAAAACTGTAAGTAAGGAATCCAGATTAACAAAGAAAAGCCCCCTCACCCACTATCCGAGCCACACCGTTACAGTAGTACCTACTAGATACAGGCTGAACATCCCTGATCCAAAAATCTGAAGTCCCAAATGCTTGAAATTCCAAAACTTTTTTTGAGTTCTAACATGACACCACAGGTGGAAAATTCTACACCGTGAAACTATTTTACACACAAAATTATTAAGAGTATTGTATTTTAAGATTGCCTTCAGATTATGTATATGAGTTATATATGAAGCATAAATGAATTTCACGTTTAGACGTGGGTCCCATCCCAAAGACATGTCATTATGTACATGTAAATATTCCAAAATCTGAAAAATTCTAAATCTGAAACACTTCTGGGCCCAACATTTTGAACAAGGGGTACTAAACCTGTATTGCTGGCTGAACTGATGGCCCTTCCCAGAACAGACAAGGAGAACCCAGCACTTCTCTGGGACTGGAGGCTGCAGGAACACAACACAGCCCACCTTCACCAGCACTATCTTCCATCTCTACCCTAGAGTGCCAAAACTGTCATTTATTTATTTATTGCTGATCTAGGAACTCTCTTTTTTATACCCCTCTGGGTAGTGGGAGGCAAAACTGAATTTTGTTTTGATTTTTGGATATCTAGTGAGTCTCTTTTTCTTTATATAAAGTCATTCAGAGACAAAGTACCTGCTCATATTTTGATCCTCAGAGTTAACAAATTTGTCATTACACCAGTATAAAGAAGCAATATTTTAGCCAGGCATGGAGGTGTATGCCTGTAATCCCAGCATTTGGGAGTTTGAGACCAGCCTCAGCAAATTAGCAAGACCCTCAACCACTTAGAAAGACCTTGTTTCAAAATAAAAAATAAAAAAAAGGGCTGGGGTATGGCTTGGAGGTAGAGTGCCCCTGGGTTCAATCCTCACTATCCCCCCAAAAGAATATTCTAGGTTACACACACACACACACGCGCACACACACCAGCACAGTCATGAAAGCAGATTTGAGCACTCCGCTTCTGACTTGACCTTGGGCTTTCCCCACAGCTGGTACTCATCTGAATGTGTCAAGACCACATGATTTTAAGAGACCATGTCACAGATTGACCCCATGAAAATAATAAGGAAGAATAGAGTGTAATTTATCCTGACCCAGAGATGAGGACATAAGAAATGTTCATAATTTAACTGCCACTTGGGCTAATTAGAAGGACCTTGTTGTTGAGTTGAGTTCCATGAACCATGGGCTCCAGGTTCTGGCTGACAGTGGGAACACAGAGTGTGGCCTTGAAAAAATGAAATATCTCCATGACCCAGACAGCCCTCTGGGGTCCTAAGCACATATTTCCTGTGCTCCACAAATGGGTGGGGTGCTATGCACATCTGAAGATCGTCTCGCCATTTAAATGGAGCATACATCTCTTGAGCACTGATTGTATTGTGCTAAACACGTGTGTGTGTGTGTGTGTGTGTGTGTGATACTGGGGATTGAACCCACGGTCATTCTACCTCTGAGCCACACGCCCAGCCCTATGTTATTTTTCATTTTGAAACAGGATGTCCCTAAGTTGCTGAGGTTGGCCTTGAACCTGCGATCCTCTTATCTCAGCTTCCCAAGTACTAGGATGACAGGCGTGTGCCACCATGCCTGGCTTGCTAAGCACTTAATTATATGTCACAACAACCCTATGGGTTAATTTATCATTTTAGGTATACAGAAACTGGATCACAGAGAGATTAAATAAAAATTTCCCCACCTCAGACATCTATCCAAAGAGCCTAAATCCAAAATCTGTGCCCTTAACCACTTCTCCCTAATGTTTTCATGCTGATATCCACAGATGAACATGCAGACAGTAACATTTGTGCCTGGAAAAAGATGAAGAAAAGAAGCTAATATTTGTGAGTGCAGTATCTACTACACACTACCTTATGTGCTAGCCATTTTCTATATATTGGTTTGACCAATTACCAAAGTAATCCCCTGAAGCTCTGAGATTGAATGACTCGCTCATTTGGCTGAAAGACCTGTTCTTGAAACCATGTCTTCTTGGCTCCAAAGTAGAGTAATGTTTCCTTGATTTTTAGTTTTTGTTTTCCCCAAACAATATACAGTTAAGTGCATCCTTCAGGGTAATAGAAAATTGTTTTAAAACACACATGCATACACATATACACACCACATGAGTAGCGCAATCCTAATCCCTGGTACTTGGAATGAGGATGTAGCTCTGTGATAGAGCACATGGCTTGCGTGCACGAGGTCCTGAGTTCCATCTCCAGCACCACCCCAAACAAGCTAAGAATTCCTGGCACTGATTTGTAAGATTAGCTTAGACAAATGAAATACCTTGAGATAGATGTATTTAATTCAGTGCTACTACTTATAATCCCACCCCCAAAATTAAAAAGAAAATCTGTTCCTACTTCAAAGTCATGAAGATATTCTATGTTTTATTCTAGAAAGTTGTAGGTTATACATTGAAGTCTATGAACCATCGCAAATTAACTTTACCATGGTATGAAGTAGGGCAATTGAGGGTTTTTTTTTCCTATATTCTTATTCAGATGCCCCACAAAAATCAACCAACCGAATACAAGTGAATCTGTTTCTGCACCTTATTTTGTTTCATTTACTCAGCTGCCCTATCCTTGTACCAACACTATATTGCCTTCGATCATTATGATTTTATAGAATGACTTTAAATTAGATGATAAGAGACCTCTAATTTTTTCTTCTTCTCTGAGATTGTTGTCACTGACACCTTCACATTTCCAAGTAAAATTTTAGAACTGACCTGTCAATTTTGTGTCAGTGGGGTGAGAGCTGTTGGAAAACTCACCAAGTGCTGTGTACAAGTATGTCCCCATCACTCTGAACTTCATTATGATGTGAGATTACAATGGATTACAATGCACCGATAAAAGTATGTGTTTTTTTTTAAAAGCTGTCAGGATTTTGATTGAGATTGTGATAAATCTCAAGATCAATTTTGGGAAAATGAACACATTGACAATATTAAGTCTTCTGATCTAGTAGAACACAGTATATCTCTCTTCATTTATTTAGGACTTTTAAAATTTCTCTCACAAGTGTTTTATAGTCTTCAGTATATGCGTGTTATAATTTTTTTCAGTTATTCCCAATTATGTTTTTGAGCCATTACAAATTTTATATTTTTAATATTATTTTTTAGTTGTTAGTTGCTAGTGTATAGAAATTCCATTGATTTTTATACATTGACAGTATATCCTGAAACTTTATTAAATTCATTTACTAATTTTAACAGTTCTTACAGATTCATTCAGATTTTCTGTATACAATTTCATGTTGTCTATAAAGAGAGAGTTTTATTTTTCCAATCCAATCTCCCATATTCCTGTTATTTCTTTTCTTACCTTGTTGGATTAGGATAGGCTAGGATTTCCAGCATACCATTGAATAGAAGTAGGAAGGGTGAACATTGTGCCTTGTACCTGGTCTTAGGACACATTAAATTTGCAAGTTTCTCATAAATGCTGTTAATCATATTGAGGAGTTCCTTTCTATTAATAGTTTGCTAGTTTCTTTTCCATTACTAGTTAGATATTATTATGAATTATTATGAATCACCTTTGTGCTTTGACAAATGTTTATTTGAAACTTATTGAAGCCGAGCGTTGGTGGCGCATACTTGTAATCCCAGTCCTTGGGAGGCTGAGACAGGAGGATCACAGGTTGCGGCCAGCCTCAGCAACTTAGTGAGACTGTTTCAAAATAAAAAGAATAAAATAGGGCTGGAGGTAGAGTTCAGAGGTAGAATGCCCTTAGGTTCAATCCCCAGTACCACACACACACACAAAATAAATAAATAAAAATAAACTTATTGAGACGTTATGTCTTTCCTTTCATTTCTTTGTGTTTATATACATTGATTGATATAAATTTTAAACCAATATTACATTTCTGGAATCAACCTCATTTGATCATTATATAGCATCCTTTTTATGTATTATCAGACTTGTAATAATTTAGAAAAAAATTCTTTTGTTCATAAGTAATATTATTTTATAATTTCCCTTTCCTATAATGTCTTTATAAGATTTTTCTCTCAGAATTATGCTGGCCTCATACAATGAGTTCTGAATGCTCCCTCCTCCTTTATTTTTGGAAAGATTTTGTACAAAATTGTTATTACTTCTTTCTTAAATGTTTGATAAAATTCACTAGTGAATCCATTCAGACCTGCAGTATTCTTCATGGGAAGATACAAATTATGAATTCAACCTCTTTCATAGATATTGGATTGATCTTATTTTCTATTTCTTTATGAAAGTTATATCAAGTTTATTATCACAATATTCACAGTATCCTTTTATTATTCTCTTTCTTTTTTTTTCAATCACTTAACCTAGGAGTAATTTATGAGTTTGTTATTATTTTCTATTTTTGTCTTCTTAGCATTTATACTCTTGTCTTTATTATTTCCTTCGTGGATTAAAATGAATATTTGGGTTTAATTGAGCCTTGTCTTTCTAGCATCTTATGATAGAAAATTTGATCATTGACTTTAAAACCTTTTTTCTTTTCCAATGTAAATGATTACAGCTGTATGTATACATCTAGCATGCTGTAGCCACATCTTAAAAATTTGGATATGTTGTGTTTTCATCATTATTCATATCAAAATATTTTATATTTTCTAGCTTATTTACTTATTCTTTCATTAATTTTTTATGTAAAACAGACTTCTGAGTATTTGGTTATTTTCTTTATATCCTATTGTTACTTCTTTAATTTTTATCAGAGAACATACTCCAAATAATTTTAGCATTTTATTAAGACTTGTTTCACAGCCTAGCATGTGGTCCATCTTGGTGAACATCCCAAGTGTACTGAAAACCATGTGTAGTATATAATTTCTGCTACTGTCATAGTAATCTATTAATATCAAGTTAGGCTTATAATAATCTTGTTCAAATCTATATTCTTGCTGATTTTACAAACGGTCCTATGAATTACTACAAGAAAGATGTCTTAACACTGTGGATTAGGATTGTGGATTTTTCTGAGACTCCCTTTAGCTTTGTCAGCTTTTTTCTTTATGTATTTGGAAGCACTGTCACTGGTTGTCTACAACTTAGGATTGTTATTTCCTCCAAGTGAGCTAACACATTATTATGAAGTATCATCCATCTTTATGATAACATTCCTGAGATTGTTGCTCTTTAATCTTATAGTAATATAGCAACAAGAGTTTCTTCAGGCTTAATGTTTTCCTAGTATAGTCTCCCCTCTGTATCCATGAAGGATTGATTCCAGGAACTCTCATGAATACCAAAATCTGTGAATGCTCAAGACCCTTATATAAAATAGTATAGTATGTGCATAAAACTTATGAACATCCTCCCATAGGCTTTAAGTCATCTCTAAGTTACTTATAATACCTAATACCATGCAAATGGTATATAAACTTCTTATATTGTTTATGGAATAATGACGAGAAATAGTCTCTAGATGTTCAGTGCAGATGAGGTTTGTTTTTTCGCAAATATGTTCTATCCATGGTTGGTTGAATCCATAGATGCTGAACCCCTGTGATTGTGTGTAGTTGGAAGGCCAACTACATGTCTTTTTCTACCCTTTTACTTTCAACCTATCTCTGCCTTCAGATTTATAGTGAAGCTCTCGTAGACAGCATATAGCTGATTCTCGGTTTTATAAAAATAAGTCACTATTTTTAAAATAACCACCACTTTTTACTTAGAGTGTTTAGACCTCTTACATTCGATTTACTTATTTATGTAATTATATTTAGTAATATGTCTTGTTATTTGACCCACTTATTTTAAGTCATCCTTTAGTCTTTTTTACTCCTTTTGGTATAAGATTTTTTATGTTTATTTAATTTTTAAGTGATCCTTTTTATTGGTTTCACTAGATTCTACACTGCACTTCTTTGTGTTATTTTTGAAGGTTCTTCTAGGAATCATAATATGAATCCTTAAATGATCATAGTATACTTAGACTTACCACTTCATAGAACATGGAAGTACTTCATATAAGTATCATTTTATTTATCTACTTCCATTCTTTAGGTATAGTGTGTATGTTTGTATTATGTGTGTTATTTAGCTTGAAATAAGAAAGAGCAATTTAAAGTTGGATTTGTTTACCCATGCATTTAACATTTTAACCCATATTTAATTATACAAATATACTAATTAATTATAAATATATTTAATGACAAGTGTATTTAATTATATACTTTATAATTTTCACTATTCTTCCTTCCTGAAGATTTGAGTTTTCATTTGGTATAATTTTTACTTCAGCCCAAAGAACTTCCTTCGCCATTTCTTAGAGATTTTCTGGTGAAGAATTATCTCAGCTTTCAATGATCTAAACATGTTTTTATGTCACTCTTAATTTTGAAAAATATCTTTCCTGAATGTAAAATTCTGGGCTGACCTCATTTTTCTTTCCCTTTCAGCACTTTTAAAATTCCATTTTAATGTTTCCCAGCTATGATTGTTTCCAAAGAGGAGTCAGGGATAATTTCTAAACTGAGTGTGGTGGTGCACGCCTATAATCCCAGTGACTCTGGAGGCTGAGGCAAGAGTATTGCAATTTTGAGGCCAGTTTGGACAGCTTAGCAAGACTCTTTCTCAATAAAAAAATAGATCTAAAAATGTCTGGGGATGTAGTTCAGTGGCACAGGACTTGCCTAGAATTCTTGAGGCCTTGGGTTAAATCTCCAATATCCCCAGCCCCACCACAGAGACTGTTTATATCCTTTCCCCCTACGTGTAATGTGTATTTTTTTGTCTCTGTATTCTTTTAAACTTCCCTATATTTGGTTTTCAGCAGTTTTACTATGATGTACATATGTTGCTCTTTCTTTAGATTTATCTGGCTTTGTGTTCTCTAAGTCTCATGGGTTTATAGGTTAATAATTTTCACCAAATTTGGAAATGTTCAGGTGTTATTTCTCTAAATAATTTTTTCTTGCCAATCTGGTCTTTTACCATGTTATCAATGAAATAAATATTGGCCCTTGATATTGGCATGCAGGTTACCAAGGCTATTCACTTTTTAAGTACTTTCTTCTCTCTGTTCTTTGGATTAGATAATTTCTACTGATCTGTTTTCAAATTTATTAACCTCTTTTTCTATATTCTCTATTCTGCTATTCTGCCCAACCAGCAAATGTTTTCATTTCAAACATTATACTTTTCAGCTCTATGGCTTCTATTTTTTAAAATAATTTCCAAAACTAAAAGATAATTTCCACGTCTCCCCTGAGATTCCTCACCATTTTATTCATCATGTTCATCTTTTCAAGACCATAAACATATTGATAATAATTCTTTCAAGTCCTTGTGTGCTAATACTAGTATCTTGAATCATCTTAATCTATTTCCATTGGTTGCTTTTATTATTGATTGACTGAACCACAGGTCTTTTTGCTTCTCCAGAGTTTTTTGGGGGTATTATGGATTATCCATTGTAGATGGTATGTATTACATTGTCTTTCTTAAAAGAGTGCTGCATCGCTGGGCATGGTGGTGCACATCTGTAATCCCAGGGCTTGGGAGGCTGAGACAGGAGGATCGCAGGTTCTTTTTTTTTTTTTTTTTTTGCGGTACCGGAGATTGAATGCAGGGGCGTTCTACCTCCACGCTACACCCCCAGCCCTATTTTTTATACTTTATTTTGAAACCGGGTCTCATGAAGTTGCGGAGGGCCTCACTAAGTAGAGAGAGAGAGAGAGAGAGAGAGGTGAGGCTGGCCGCGAACCCGGATCCTCCGGTCTCCGCCTCCCAAAGTACTGGGATTACAAGCGTGTGCCACCACGCCCGGCCAGGATCACAGGTTCTAAGTCAGTTTCAACAACTTAGCAAGGCCCTCAGCAGCCTAGCATGCCCCTATTTCAAATTTAACAAAAATAAAATAGGGCTACCAGAGGTAGAGTGCCCCTGGGTTCAATACCCAGTACCCCCCCAAAATGTAGTATTTAATTTTAGCAGACAATTATGTCACTGACACATTATTTTGATCCTGTCAGGTTTGAGTTTGTTCTTTCTTAGGACAGGTTAATTTTGTTTTGTTTTTTTCTTTTCCTTGGATCCCAAATATAATTCTTACTCTAGTGAATGGCCCCTATTTCTTTGTTCTCAAGAAATACCCAGCCGGGCATGGTGGCGCACGCTTGTAATCCCAGTACTTTGGGAGGCGGAGACTGGAGGATCCAGGTTCGCGGCCAGCCTCACCTCTCTTTCTCTCTCTCTCTCTCTCTCTCTTTCTCTCTCTCTCTCTCTCTCTCTACTTAGTGAGGCCCTCCACAACTTCGTGAGACCCGGTTTCAAAATAAAGTATAAAAAATAGGGCCGGGGGTGTAGCGCGGAGGTAGAACGCCCCTGGGTTCAATCCCCGGTACCACAAAAAAAAAAAAAGAAATACCTAAGATGCTCAGTGAGGTCTATCCCTCTGACTAGGATAGAACTCTCTTGATCATAGTCTTGCATGACTTCTGCTAGTATCTGCTCAGCTCTCAGCCCTACCTGGGCCCCAGTGCCTACAGGATATCACAAAAAGTGCTCTCAGACCGCATGCTGGGGAAAATGTGGAGTTACTCATAAGAGCATTCCTTCCAGAGGGAAGCACTAACTAGAATAGTCGCCTTAAATATTTTGTTGATTTTTATAATTATTTAAAATAGGAGGGCAAGTTCAGTCCCACTTCATACCCCAAATCAGAGTTCTCAACTTTTCCATGGAAACAAGTAATTAAGAATTTAATCAGGCCAGGTGTGGTGGCGCACGCTTGTAATCCCAGTACTTTGGGAGGCGGAGACCAGAGGATCCGGTTCACGGCCAGCCTCAGCTCTCTCTCTCTTTCTCTCTCTCTCTCTCTCTCTCCATCTCTCTCTCTCTCTCTCTCTCTCTCTCTCTCTCTCTACCTAGTGAGGCCCTCCGCAACTTTGTGAGACCCAGTTTCAAAATAAAGCATAAAAAAATAGGGCCAGGGGTGTAGCGCGGAGGTAGAACGCCCCTGGGTTCAATCCCCGGTACCGCAAAAAAAGAATTTAATCACATGAGATTTAATTGTATTCTATTGTAAAACTTTAGTTTTATGGAAGTTCTATATATACACATATATATTCATTGTAGAAAAATTAGAAAATATAAGAAAAGGATGCACAGAAAAAAAGTATCTAGTGTTAGAAAGAATAAAGAAATCCAGCATTTCGTAGTAATGGGACTTCCTACCATGTAGAGTTAATATTGCAAACATTTGGGTCTATTTTCTTCTGGACATCCACACACACACACACACACACACACACACACACACTTTAACATAATTCTTCTGATACTGTATATACAAATGTTTATCTTGCTTTCTTTTTTTAACTTAACATCCTAAGAGGCAAATTTTCCATGACATTAAATATTTTTTGAAAACATTATTTTTTTATGGCTGCATATGTTCCATTATTTCTATTTAACATAATTTATTTAACCATTTTTGGCATGCGTTCCATTCCCACATTTTTGCTATTTATAAATAATGTTGCAATGAACATATTTGTGCATAAATATTCATACTTACTTCTGACTTTTTTCCCCAAGAAGAAAAATGGCCATGTCAAAGGGTATGAACTTTGTGTAGGCTCTCTATATATTCTGCCAAATTACTTGCAATATTGATTGTATAACTTAAACTCCCCCCAGCACTTTATATGAATGTTTATTTTTCTGCATTCTTGCCAAACCTGAATTTTATCCATTTTTACATCTTTGCTAGTTTTATAGCGAAAATGTTTCTTTATTTGTACCCTAATTTGCTTTAATTTACTTTCCAGTGAGGCTGAATATTTTTGCATATACTTATTTGTGTTTCTTCTGGGTCCTGTCTGTTGCTTGTATCTTTAGCCCAATATGCTACTACGTTTAGCAATTTTTTCTTAATGATTCATATGTGAAAGCCCTCTTATTAATTAATTTTTAAAGACCCTTTGCCAGATAAGGAGTCCTGATATTTATTTGGTAGGTTCAATTAATTTATATATAATGTTCCCCCTTCTCAAGGAGCTCAGGGTGGAACAGGAAGTCAATACTGCCTGCAAGTAGCTGCAGTGACCACAAAGAATAATGAACACGCTAAGGGAATTCAAATGAACTGCAATGGTTACGCAGATACCGAAGAGAACATTTCTAGCTAAGCAACCAGAGGATGCTGCAAGAGAGATGTCGCTTTATAGCTATGCCTTTATGCACGAATTAACAACAGTGGGTCATGAACCTCAAGGTACATCAGAATCTTTTGAAAGAGCTGTCAAAACAAAGGCTGCTGGTCTGAGGGGGGACCTGGGAATCTGCATTTTTGTGGTACTGGGGATTGAACCCAGGAGCATTCTACCTCCAAGTTACATCCCCAGCCCTCGTTTTTATTCTTTATTTTGAAACAGGGTCTCACTAAGTTGCAGAGGGCCTCACTAAGTAGCTGAGGCTGGCCTTGAACCCTGATCCTCCCAGTCTCAGCCTCCCAAGTACTGGGATTACAAGCCTGCAGCCACCACACCCAGCCAGAATCTGCATTTCTAACAGGCTCCCAGCTAAAACAAGGATGCTAGCCCAGCCCCCAGACACACACACACACCACCACTACCACCACCACTTTGAGAACAATTAAGCTAAGAAAAATTGGGAGGAAAACAGGAGAAAGGAAAAAGAAGGCCCCAAGCAAGAAAATAGTCTGAATGACATAGAAATTTAGAAATACAAAGAGAAAACTGAGTCTCTAAAGGAGACATGTTAGTTAGGCATGGTAGTACACACCTGTAATCCTAGTACTTTGGAGGCTGACACAGGAGGATCACAGGTTTGAGGACAGCCTCAGCAAGTAGCGAGACTCTTAACAACCTAGTGAGACCCTGTTTCAAAACAAAAAAATAAAAATAGGGCTGGGGGGTGCAGCTTGGAGGTAGAATGCCCCTGGGTTCAATCACCAGTACCACAATAAATAAATAAATAAATAAATAAGCAAATAAATAAATAGGAGACGTGTTTGCTGGACTGTGACCTTCCGGTTTTCTGGAATACAGCAAAGCAGGAATGAGACCTCAAAAAAAGAGACCATGCATCTCAGGAATCTAAGGGCTATTTGGACTGTGACCCTTTGGCCTGCTCACCCAAATGACCACTGGACCTCCAGAGACACTGATCTAAGCTGAAACCTACATGCCAATCAAGCCCCCTAATGGGGGAAATACCATCTTAGCCAATCCCAAAGAAAGTGTAGCCCCTTCGGATCATAGATAGTCCACCTAATTATATACCCTAATAGCCACCACCACCTAACGTAAGCCTTCCTGGGTCTCTAGCTCCTGAAATCGCCCACACTCTACCCTGAAAGTATATATCCTTATCTCTTGCTTTCTAATGAAGTTCTCCCTCTTTGCTAAAACCCCCATGCAGCCTTGAATTATTTTCTCTGACATGGTCAAGGGCTGGAAGATCTGAGAAGAGGTCTCCTCTACCTCTGGAGAGACCTCCTCAGACCCCCTTCCAGTGACATAAACAGAAATTTTGAGTTTTCTTCAAGAGTTACAATCTCATTGTTTCTGGAGATGACCAACATAGAGTTGGCTATTTGGGATTCTTCTCCCTTCCTAAATTGTTAAGAATCTACTTAGAGAGCAATGAGATCCCTTATCCTTATCACCAAGGGTTTTAGTTCATCCCAGGTTCGCATACAACACACAACTACAGCTAAGCAAGGAAAGCAGTCTGCCCTGTCCTCAGTAATGGGTGGATACATTCAAGTTCACTCTATATTGAGATTTTTTTTTAATCCATCTACTTTTCAGTTTTTAGAATTTAGTTTAAAATCAACTGAATTTAAAATGAACTATTCTAAATGCATAACTGTTGTATATGCTCGGAGTTAAAAGGCACCTGTAAAAATAAATATCATGAAAACAAAATCTTACCATTAAAATTTAATTACATATCATTGCCTATAATAGATTCAGAGCCTGGAGTCTGTCCAACCTTTGTTAAAAAGGGGACATTTGCAAAAATCAAAAGAGGTGGGGTTTCCTGATAAAACACAGATACCCCATTAAAGTTGAATTTCAGACAAACAACAGATTCTTTTTATGGGTAAATATACCCCCTGTACTATTTGAGACATACTTATATACATGTATTTCTTATTTGTCTGAAACCCAAATTTAACTAAGTGCCCTCAATTTTTACTTGCTAAATTTGGTAAGTCCAGAAAGGGGTTAACACTTCAGACCAGCATAACACAGACCTTTTCTCATAGATGCATTTAAAAATATTGAAAGAACTGAAAGCATTGCCTTATGGTGGGTCCTACAATATTATTTAATTCCTTGTCTATATACCGACTAAACCAAAGTTATCACCAGGGAAAAGGGAGTCTCCAGGGATAAGGGTTCTTCACTTGCTAGACTGCTGCCTTAAACATAGACATAAAACCAATTGAGAAGAGGTTTTCAGACCATCCTGAATTCTCAGTAGCCAAGATAGGCATCTCTCTACTTTGAACAGAATCAATTGATCTAACTTTTGCATACCAGAGGAGAATCTAAATCCCTATGGGGACCATAAAGGGGGTTTGAGGAAAGAAGAAAATGAGAGATTAGTAGGCAAGTCCTCAAGCAATTAGCGCGACTAATGGGGGAAGTTTACATACAAATGGCTGGGCTTTCAAACCAGCTTTCTTTAAGATAACCATCAAATCCCTGGATGTCAATTGAGGTTAATAAAAAATTCTGAAGTATTTCTGCTGCCCTGCAAAGTTTATTCCTTTCTGGCTTAATATTAGCTCCTTATAACTGAAAATGCCTGCTACTAAATAGTGTCTCATAAACAATATGCAACGCACGACATGCATAAGATTATGTTCATCTCTGTACCATATGTTGTGTCTGAGTAGCAATGTTCCTCCCACCAGACACTAATATTTGGTCCTGTATGAGTGTGTGTTTTCTTCTACAAAATGGAAGAAAAGCCCGATGCCTGCTAAAAATGCATGGCAGGAAGTGAGGAATACAAGGTATATCCAATCTCTAGGTACTCAGGAAGTGGGGCTTTCTGAGTCTCTATCTCTTCTCCTGGATTGTTCCATCTCAGCTCTAGCTCAGAAGAATGTGAGCAGGTCTCATGAATGAGAACCAAATCTGGGAGACATGAATACACTGTCCCTCCGCAATACTAAAGATACTTCAAGTTGAAGGCAGAGGGGCGCTCTCATGGGAATGAACAGCCCTTGGTCTAAACGAGAAGTTAGAATACAAGTGTATGTGTATGTATACACATATTGTGTACACATAGTATTGATATAGGCTATCTCCTCTTATTGGGTTCTTGACCAATGGATTTTGACGGATGAAGTCCAAGGACTAATGAAGTGTATAGAAATATGAAAGAAATATGAAAGTTTATTTCTAAGCCAAAGAAAGACAGAAAACAAAAATAGTTTCCCTATACAGGAGGGAGGTATCCCCAAAAGAGAGTAATTATTGAAGTTCTTGGGAGGTGAGCTTTTATACCTTATTGAGATTCCTCATCTGCTCTTTTATGATTGGTCAGAATTGGGTGGGTCTTGGGGACCCAATGTCTTTTGACCAGTTTGAATCCTTAATTTGAATCATTATCTTTTGGGCTGGGGGGCTCAAATCTCCTGGTGCCACTTGTCTGCCCACCTCCGCCATCTTTGCTTACACGGGGTGCCCACAGAAGAGGGTGACTTTTTTTTAATTATTTCTATAGTTCTTGCCTGATCAGTTACCTTTATGTCTTATTAACCTTCCCTGCTTTGGTTGTTGTTGTTGTTGTTGTTCTTTATACAGATGTTCTGTTCTGTTTTGTTTTGTTTTGTTTTGTTTTGTTTTTGTAGTACTGGGGATTGAACCCAGGGGCATTCTACCTCTGAGCTACATCCCCAGGCCTATTATCATTATTATTATTATTATTATTATTATCATTATTATTATTATATTTGGAAACAGGGCCTCACTATGTTGCTGAGGCTGTCCACGAACTTGCAATCCTCCTGTCTCAGCCTCTCAAGTACTGGGATTATAAGCATGTGCCACCATGCCTGGCCATGTGAGTTTTTAAAGCAACAAAACTGGGACTATTTTACCACTTGGCTTTTCATAGTTGCTTATTTATTCTGCTAATTTAAAAGCAGTTGCTCTATTACTTTATAGGAAAAAATTAGAGCCGGGAGTGTTGGCGCACACCTGTAATCCTAGTATTTGGGAGACTGAGACAGGAGGATTGCAGGTTGGATGACAGTCTCAGCAAGTAGTGAGGCTCTCATCAACCTAGCGAGACCCTGTTTCAAAATAAAAATAAAATAGGGCCGGGCGTGGTGGCGCACGCTTGTAATCCCAGTACTTTGGGAGGCAGAGACCAGAGGATCCGGGTTCGCGGCCAGCCTCAGCTCTCTCTCTCTCTCTCTCTCGTTGTCTCTCTCTCTCTACTTAGTGAAGGCCCTCCACAACTTCATGAGACCTGGTTTCAAAATAAAGTATAAAAAATAGGGCTGGGGGTGTAGCTTGGAGGTAGAACTCCCCTGGGTTCAATCCCCAGTGCTACACACAAAAAAAGGAAAATTGGAGTTAAGAATATGGAATTATACCTTCCATTCTTGCGAAAGGTAGGATTCATGGTTTACACTTTTTTTTTTCCGTACTAGGGATTTCGAATGCAGGTGCATTCTACTTTTGAGTTACACCCCAGTCTTATTTTATTTTTTATTTTGAAACAAGGTTTCACTACATGGCTGAGGGCCTCACTAAGTTGCTGAGGGTGGCCGTGAACCTGCGATCCTCCTGTCTCAGCCTCCCAAGTACTGGGATTACAGGCATGCATCTCCACGCCCAGCTTGGTTTATACATTTTTTAAACTTTAGTGTATTACTATTTTCTAAATTGTCCTCAATCACCACATCTTATACTATTCTAAATTATTGAGAAGGCCGGACGTGGTGGCGCACGCTTGTAATCCCAGTACTTTGGGAGGCGGAGACCGGAGGATCCCGGTTCGCGGCCAGCCTCAGCTCTCTCTCTCCCTGTTTCTCTCTCTGTCTCTTTCTCTCTGTCTCTCTCTCGCTCTCTCTCTCTACTTAGTGAGGCCCTCCGCAACTTCGTGAGACCCGGTTTCAAAATAAAGTATAAAAAAAATAGGGCCGGGGGTGTAGCCCAGAGGTAGAACGCCCCTGGGTTCATCCCTGGTACCGCAAAAAATACATAAATAAATAAATAAATTATTGAGAAACATAAATAAGAATGAAAAGCAATCCCAGGCAGCTTCTTACATTACAACTGGGCCACTGATGACATTCTGGGATCAAAAACTGAAACAAATACATCGACTTGTCTGGTGAGAGACAGGCCGTCTTCATTCTGACTTCTGACCAACAGGCAGGAAGGGGGAGTTTACTTTTGGTCTGAGGGGACCACCCTGAGGTCATATTGATCCCCAGCTGGCTGCACATTGTGATGGCCACAGCGTGAAGGGCAAATGAGTCAACCTCAAGGTCAGACCAGGTGGCGATTAATAAGAGTTCCCCCAGGGAGGTAGAAACACCCAAGCCCAGAGGGCCTGCCCAGACTTCAGCTGGTACCCAAGCCATTCCTACCTCCTGTCAATCAAGTCTTCTCTCAAGTTAATGTTCCTCTGTGGGATGCCAGCGGGGACCAAATCCCTGATTGGGTTTAGGGCTTATCTCAGGACTAACCTTGGGAACACGCAGTCTCCAGGCTTTGAGAGATTTTCCTTTAAATCGCCAAGATAACAAACTCATAAAAACATCCAGCTTTGGGTGGAAACAATCACAACAGGAATTTTTTTTTTTTTTTTTTTTTTTTGCTGCTTGGTTAGGAATTTGGCTAGGGGGGTTGTACATGCTAGTTTATTAAACATTCCCAATGATAGCGCAAGCTGATATTTTAGAAGCCACTTTATAGAAGGGGTAGAGAGTCGAAGATTGGATGAGTTGCAGGAATTCAAAGCTAGAATTGAACAGAGAGAGTTACTCGTGCCACCGTGGGCTCTGGGCTGTCACTGCTGGGCCCGTAGTTTTCTGATCCTGAGGATCCCGTCCCACGAGAGTATGAGCAGCAGCGTGGTCCTGTCCTTGTGTTTCTGGGTCTGTCCTGGACTTTTAGTTCCTTCTAGCTCTTTTCCTCACTTCCTGGGTGATCTTGGACAAGTCTTCTTTTGAGTTTTGACTTTCTTAACAGTATGACTATAATCTTAGCCACTTCTAGGGATTTTAAAAAGGGACTGACTCCACCAGGCTGAGAGGCAGCGGACCCTGTGTGGTTCAGACTTCAGACCCTAGGGGCAGATTGGCCACACTGGAATCTCACCTTGGCGACCCTGGACAAGTGGTGACCTAGGCTCCTCAGGGGAGAATTAAAAATTGGTACCCCAGAGGGTGGGTATGTCTTTTACATAAGTTATTGTTTTTTTTTGTGTGTGTGGTTCTGGGGATTGAACCCAGGGGCATTCTACCTCCGAGCTATACCCCCAGTCCTATTTTTTTTATTCTTTATTTTGAAACGGGGTCTCACTAAGTTGTGGAGGGCCTCACTAAGTAGCCGAGGCTGGCCACGAACCTGCAATCCTCCTGTCTCAGCCTCCCGAGTACTGGGATGACAAGTGTGTGCCACCACGCCCGACTTACACAAGTTATTGTTTGAAAAGGCTTGAAATAGTACCTCACAGGCTATTCCTGCATCACCTTGCAATTATTTTGTTCTAAATAAAAAATCGCCTTAGTACAATAAACAACACATATTATGCCCAAATCATGGGTATTGATGCCCTTAAGCCTATTCTTTGCAAAAAGATTAGCCCGCCATTTCACAGGCCCTGTGTCCATCCGAATTTCATACTAAAAATAATAGAGAAGTCAAAGCCATAGCAGCCCCGACTGGCATTTCACTGTCTGGCTGGCAGTATCCCTCTGGTCCCTCCAGACCCTCCACAGGAAGCGCAGGGGCTGACCTGGAGCCCTCGGAAATGCCTGCCTGGCACCAGAGGAGAGGCAACTAGGGATCCAAGAGTGTCCATCTAAGCTGTTAAGGGAGTCACTCTCCCACCCTGCCCCCCAGGGGCAAACTCAGGGAAACTTTGCACAAAAAAGCAATTTACTTAGCCAGTCATTTTCTAGATCTGCTCAGCGATTATTTTAGCTATTTGTGTTAAATGAGAGTTTTCTCCATCCCTGCCCGGTGTCTTTCTGCTTCATTGGGTGGGGAAGCCTGGGCAGCATTTTCCTGCCTGATGGCTGTGCTCTCCTAGGCTCAGAGGCTGGGGGCAGTGGGAAAGGCTCAGAGAAAGAAAAAGCTGTAGATCCAGAGACTCCCAGGCAGCGGTTACAAAACACAGATGGAGCCACAGCATCAACTGGGTGGGAGCTTGGTCACTGTGGACAGACACTGGCTGGGCCCCCCCTCTCCTAGAATAACTGGCTCGGTATGTTAGGGGCAGGGGCACAGGTATGTTGGTAAATGCCCAGCAACCAGCTCTCTGAAAAATAAATAACCCTGATTGTGGAATCTTCAGATTTCCCAGTAGAAATGCTCCCACCAGTTCGGCCACTGAACAGAGTAGAGATATGCAAAATCAGCTCTCAGGAGCTGGTTAAGAGCCCGTTCCAGAACACCCTTGTCGGGATTGGCAATTATATGTTTATTGGGTTCTTCCAAGTGAGTCTGACACCGGGGATACTCTCTTAGGCTTTTCAGGAGGAACAGAAATAAAGAAATAGAAAATCACTACCATTTTGAGCCTGGAGCCAAGACTAATTTGTTTTTGGGGAGAAAATATTGAGTCAACAAATATGCATATGCCACGATCACTGGTTTTGTTGTATCCATATATATTGAGTACTATAGTTTGATTGATTTTTAATCTACTCACTACTTTACCCTTTGCTGTAATTGAGAAGAAACTTTAATCATCACTTTAAACTGTAAAACTATTACTACTTGCTATAAATAAAAAGAACATCTAAAGAAGTTACGATAAAAGCCTTAGCATTACATTCTGGTTAAAAAGGCTTAGTGTTGAATTCTGGTTATAGACTATATCCCCTCTGAAGTTCTGAGCTGGAGGCCTGCTTTTCTTCTTATTAACAAGTGTTAGAGGGACATTACTGTTCTATTAGCACCAAGTGTTGACATTTCCCTCAAGATAATTAGGATTGAAAAGGGACTAACTGCCTCTCTACCAGAAACAAGTTCTATAGAGCAGGGTGTTAGCACAACTGAAAAATGGTCTCCATGCCAGGGGAGCCAAATAACACTGATGCCAAACATACTGAGCCTTCTTAAAAATAGGAATGATCAAAGTTAAGGGGCTGCTGCTGAAAGCGATGATGGCGAGAAAGACTGGCTCCCCAATACTAGCCTCTGCATAGATAGTGGACTTTGGGCACTCCGCTTGTGTGTGAGGTTTGGAGAACTTAGTTGGCTTGGCCTCAATCACATGTCAGTCATAGATTTGATCTCAGTCAGGCTAAGAACACATATGCCAAGTTTTGCAGGTGCTTTCCTTTCTTTTCCTCATACTTTGGGAAGGATTAAGTACCATTATGTTCATAAAACACCTGACCAGTGCCCAGCCCACGGTAGGCTCACCCCAGATGTTGGCAGCCACATTTCACGGGATGAGAAGTTTGTGTCATGTTCAAATGCACCACATCCCCTTAGCTGAGGGGCACAGAGCCCCTTAGCTGATTCTTCTCTTGAAGTTATTCTCAAAGCAATGGCCTCTTTAGCCCCCAAACACAGGCAGGGCTCCATGGTAACACACCAAGTGCTGTGTGCTAAACTCTCATCATGACACACCCCTTTAGCCCTCTGGTCTCCCAATTAAGGACCATGGAGAAACATTAACTTGGTTTTCAGTTGATAAGACCTTGTTTTTCTCCTCACTGACTTCCCCAAGATAAACGTTCTGAACTTTTGATAAGGTGTTTCTTCACAGTTGGACAGCACTGTAAGAAGAGCTAAGGAGAAATCGGCAGCAGCATCAAGTTCTGAAATTGAAGCAGAAGGCAGAGCACACCTACAGAAATGTGGGGCTTTCCACACAACTTGTTTTAGAGTAGAGAAGCAAGACAGAGGCATGCCAAACCCCGCAGACCCTCCTCATCCCACTGAAAGATGTCCACTGTATTTGTTTCCTGATCATAAGACCCACTCAGCCCTCCCAGGCCTATAGCTGAGGTCAAATGGTGGGGGTGGCCCACTCTCAGCACACAAGGCCCTGAAAATTGTCACCAGCGATGTGACCATCAGCCCCCAAAGGCCTGTTTGTCTCTCTAAAATGGGAGAGAAAACAGACACCTATTTTCCTACTTGCTAAATCAGTGTGATGATGACCCTGTTAATAATTATGATCATCATCATTACATGATCTTTAAAATTATTAAATGAGGTATGCCTGCAAAATATGTTTGTAATCTCAAAGTATTTCTATCAATGTTGGATAACATCACTCACCGCAAAAAGCTATGAACAAGATACAGAAAGCGGTGGTTGTTCACCTGCGACCGATACATCTAAAGCACCTTTGTGTGCGCAGTAGTTTCTCATGATCTCATGCCCTCATATCAACCCTCTGAGTTAAGCATTATTTCGAGATCACACTTTGCACAAAAGGAAACTGAGGCTCACAAAGGTCAAACTACTTACTTATGAGCAGATGAGGGGAAGGGGAAGGGCCAGAATTCATCACAGGTGTTATGGCCTGAACCGTGTCCTCCCCTACCACATACAAAATCATGCGTTGAAGTCCTAACCCCTAATAACTCAGAATTCAACTGTATTTGGAGGTTGGGACTTTAAGAGGTGATTTAGTTAAATTTGGTCAAATACATGGGCCCTACACCAATGACTGCTGTCCTAATGAGTAGAGGCAGAAGGGACTTAGAAGGGAAGAAGAAGAAATCTTTAGATGGACAAAGAAGGTGACCTAACTGAGGGAGTTGGGAGGAGGTGAAGGGAAACAAACTATAGCACATGATGTACATACACAAACCTATAAGACTCAATCACTATCCGGAGCATGAAAGGGAGGGAAGGGGGAGGGAATAGGGTGGGATTGGAGGGAGGGCTAAATGAGCAATGTGTGCATGTATGATGTTCATACCCTGACATATATCAAAATGTATAATTACAATGCACCAATAAATGAACATAAAAAAAAGAATACAGATACACACAAAGACCATAGGAAGACCCTGAGAGAGATGACTAGCTTACAAGCCAAGAGAGGTCTCAGAAGAAAACATCCCACCAACACCTTGATCTTAGACTTCTAGATTCCAGCCCCGTAAGAAATAAATTTCTGTTGTTTATGTGCCTGTCAGTGGTACTTTGTTATGGCAGTTCTAGCAAACTAGCAAACTAATTAGTTCTAGCAAACTAATATACCAATTCTAGCAAACTCATATATCAGGTCTATCACCTATGTCTAATGTATATTCCGCCATGCTACCCTAACATGGGGTATGTGTTTGATTATGATCTAGTATACAATGCCATTAAAGGATCCCGCTTGATAGTTTCTCAAATCTAAAGAGGGTATATTCCCCCAACCTTAATAATTCAGATTGCCACATATATTTATGTGCGTAAGTCAAAAGCTTCCTGGGCTCTGCTCCCAAGATTCACTGAAATAACTTACTAAAACACTGTGAGTTCAGCAGCTCAGTGAGCATCTATGTGTCTAACCGTTTCAGTGGTCGCCGGTTGAGTTCGATCTCAAGGCAGGCAGAACTTGACTTGCAGCACCAACCACACCTATGTCAGATGCCACTATTCACTGATCACATTCTCTCCCATGGAGCCCACTGCTAGCCTCAAAATTCTTCTCAACCCTGGACAACAGGAAGCTATGAGAGGCTTGCCCTGGACACATGAAAATGAACCCATGCTCCCTTCTGATACAGTCTACCACTCCACTCATCTCTCTATCCTAGGGACAACATGTGTTAAGGTTTAAAAGGGTTGAAAATGTCCCTTGGACCTCATGGGCTAGAGGCAGCCATGCTTGAAGGAAGGTCCCTGGGGGTGTGACCTTGAAGACTATATATATGTCCCTTTCCCCTCCCCTTGCTTTCACTCTCTCTCTCTCTGCTTCTCACCATCATGCCCTGAGGACCGATAGCCCCGGCTCCCGCTTGGCAGCTGGCATAAATGGACTATATAAAATTATGGACTGAAATCTCCAGCCCATAAGCAAATAAATCTTTCTCCCTCTAAGCTTTGTGTGTGTGGGGTGTTTGGATCACAGCTCTAAGAATACTGACTGAAACAGCATGGATTTGTTCAGTAAAACCCAGAAAGGATTCAGTGAGAGGACGCTATCCCAGGCCTAACAATCTCTGCTGCTGCATTGTGTAAAGTGAATCTGAAGCCGGGAAACACGCCCAGGCAGAACACTAAACTTGTAAATGAGTTCATCTGATTGGAAACACAGCAATAAACAAGATACATGAGGACCAGGTGACAATAGATACAATAAATATGTAGTATAAAGTCCTTATTCTTCTCCTCCTGAGATTAGATGTGTTGACTCATAAGGATCTGAAACCCCAAGAATTCCCACGTCTGTTCCACAAGTATAACTACCTATTGCTCTATATCAAACTATTTAGTGACTTCAAATGAAAGGCCATTTTCTTTTGCTCACAGTTTTGTGGATGAAGAATTTAAGAGGGGCCGAGTACAATGGCACACATCTGTAATCCCAGCAACTTGGGAGACTGAGACAAGAGGATCAAAAGTTCAAGGACAGCCTATGCAACTCAGTGAGACTCTGTCTTAAAAAGCAAAATATTTTTAAAGGGCTAGGGTGATAACTTAGTGGTACAATGCCCCTGTACCACTTTAAAAAAAAATTCAGAAGAGGTTTAGCCAGGTAGTTCATCTCTGATCTGGAGCGATGCCTACCTACAATGGGCCCCAGGGCATCATTTCCAAGATGACATCTTCTCTCATAAACCTGGGTACTGGACCAGGAAGGCTACCTGTTGATGCTGCTTGTTGATGTACACTTGATCCAGGGTCGTTCAACAGACCATCTGCACATGGTCTCTCTTCATGTCTCAGCTACTGGATTCCCAAAGGAAACATCCCCAGAGTGAACCGTTTGAGACATCAGGGCTATGAGGTGAGGCTTCATGTGACCTGACCTTGGATGTCCCTACACATCAATTCTCTTGCCTTCTCTTGGTGAAGCAAGTCAGTAAGATCACTCAGTTCCGAGAGAAGAGAACAAAGATGGCACCTCTCTACAGGAGAAATAGCAAAACTTTTACAATCATCTTTCATCTCCACCAAACACACCCATGTGTGCTGAGGAACAAGGTCATTGAGTCAAAGAAGTGGTGAATATGACCTAACATCCAGGAACTTGGTTCTGTATGCGTTTTAAAGTTTCTAATGAGTATATAAACACAAAACTGGCAGGTGTATTCAGAAAGTTCCCCAATGATTAAATCCAGGAGACAAAAAGACCCCAGATTCTCTGGGTTATTTGGAAGCAGAATTCACCCCAGACAATCAAAGGGTTTTCTTTTATTGCCCCAATTCATTGACTGGGAAAAAAAAGGATGGTAACCAGCCTAGCATCCACCCACCAAGCAAAGGACAGAAAGTGGACTTTGCAGGAGCCACTCAGGAAACTAAACTAGAGAATTCTGGCTACAACTTGGACTTTGAATACAGAGGACGTTGACATGTGATGTATTAAGGATTAAGGGTGCACAGAAAAATACCAGAAGATACCACCATGTGGCTAAGCATCACAAAACTCCGAGAGACATCTTTAAAATGCAGTCTGAGTAGGCCAACCAGAAAGACCCACTGTTTAAATCCCCTCCTTGCACTGAGCACCGGAAATTGCGGTGCTGGAGTCTTCGGGGCAGTCTGAAAAAACTGGGTAAAGGCAGCCGCAGTGGCCTAGAGGCCCTCGCCACGGGCAGCGACTTCCCTAAGACTGCTTTAAAACTAAAATATTTACTGTCCACATTATGGTTTGGATCTTAAATGCCCTCCCGGGACCCAGGTCCATGTTAAAAGCTGGGGGTTCCTGAGAATAATGGACCCTGTGACAGGTGGGGCCCAGTGGGAGGTCTTGGGTCCTTGGGAGTGTGCCCCCGATGGGGACTAAGGGACTCTGCCACTTCCTCTCTTTGCTCCCTGGATCATGATGTGCATGACTGTTATCTGCCACGTGATCCACCATGATGTGCCGCCTCGCCACGGGCCACAGACAATGGGGCCAACTGATCACAGATTGGGACCTCCAAAACTGAGGGCCAAAATAACCCTTTTGTGTTTATAAGTGAATTCTCTCAAGTATTTCATTACAGTGATGGAAAGCTAACTAACACAGTGGGCGTAAATAAGCATCACTGGAAACATAGCATGCCCAGGCCCGGCCTCTTTTCCGTAGTGCAAGAAGGAGGGACGGTGATTGTCATGCTGCCCCCTCCTGTGCACTCAGGATGATGCCCTCTGTGATGTGACTCTTCGGAGGCCAGGTGTCTGAACGTGACCCTGGCAGTGAGAGGAACAGATACTGATGGCTAGGCATCCTGCATAGAAGCAGGAGGAAAAAGGAGAGGAATAATAATCCAGTCCCTGGACACATAGTCAGATTAGAGGTGACACCTGGGCCACAGGGAAGGCTCCAGACCTGGGCAGGAGCAGTGGCACCAAGTTACCAGGTTGTAAGACTGAATGATGCGGACAGGTGGCGAGTGTCCTCTCCCCTGTCACTTATGCACTGGGCCGTTCCTCACTCCCTCCTGGCAGCCACCTCCCTCGCCAGGCCCAGGACTCACACGTGCAGAAGTTTGAAGAAAAACTCACCGCATTGACAGGACACAAGATAGCGGTGTGTGTCCTACCTTGGTGTCCAATGACATCAAGTGACAGGATGAGGTCCTGACTTCCCTTCTCTGCTTTCATTACCCGAAATCCCAAGTGTTCCTGGTGTCTTCCACCACTGGTAAGTGAAGGAAAGATGAATCCAGAAATTCAGAGACTGATGAACTCAGAAAGGTGGCCTCCTATCTGCCTGCCTCCCTCCCTTTTTTCCCTATTTCCTTCCTTCCTTTCTTTCCAAGAAAGTTCAAAACACTTTGCTGCTGAAATAAAATCTGGATGGGCTTGATTCGCTGCTTCACAAGGCTCTGAGTTCTGCCTTCTTATTTTTTTTTTTTGTACCAGGGATTGAACCCGATTGAACCCACAGGTGTTCTACCTCCAAGCTACACCTTTTTTATTTATTTTCCAGCCATTTTTATCGTTTGTTTTTGTTGTTGCTTTATTGATGTTTGCAGAGGGTCTCGCTAAGTTGCAGAGGGTCTCACTGAGTTGCTGAGGCTGGCCGTAAACCTGCGATCCTCCTGTCTCTGCTTCCCAAGTCCTAGGATTACAGCCATGTACCACTGCACCCAGCAAAGGGACTGCCTTCTATCCCTGCTCCTGTGGCCAAGGCTCTCCCTAGGTACATGGACAACAAAGGATTTCTCAGGTAAGACAAGCATCTAACAACAGATACAAGGAGAAAACAAATCCCCAACACTCCGGAAAGCCCAGGAGTCCAAAAGGAATTTGAAGTATCTCTGTGTATGTTGGGTGCAGTTTTGCTTAGTTTAACACATGTGACAGAGAAGTGGAGTTTCTGGAGTCCTCGGGGGTGTGTTCAAATCCCATGTTTGTCGCTAGCAAGTGTGGACTGAAAGTCAGTGGCTTAAACTGGCAGATGAGAAACAGAATAACTACACTGTGCAGTTGATGAGGGGGTTCAACGGAATAGCATGCAGAGGAACCCGCAACATGGGTCCTGACGCAGGGCTAGGATTCAATACACACGGGTTTCCATCACAAGTAATTAAAAGAGGTATCATCATATCATCGACCGCTATCTGTACCCCCAAAATATCACAGCCAGGTAGCAAGTTCCCACTCTCCGCTCTCCCTACAACCTCATTCATTCAGTCATTGACTTTCCCTTCATTTCTTCCTTCTTTCCTTCATTTGTCAGCATCTACGGTACACCGGCTCTAGCCCAAGTCCTACTAAGAGAGACAGTAATGGGAACAGACACTTATTTTGTTCTTCTCGGGGAATCTGGATCTTCTGAAACAACGAGTGGCTGAAACAGGAGCGAGCGCCCCTATGACCTCATTCTCCCTTTCTGGTCGCTGGCAGTGTGTGCGACCCTTTATTCATCATGACCTAACGGAGTTCTATGGTGTTTCAGAGCCCCTAATCTACTCTCCCATTTCAGAAAAGCACAGTGAACCAGAGATTAACGGGCCAACAAAGAGGGGGTATCACAAGCTCATCTGGCTTTGTATCTGGCCAGTGACCTGCAGCGGGGGCAGCCGAGGGGGTGTGAAGATATTCTCTCTGCAGAGCCCAGGGTGGGGCCTGACATTTGCAGTGGAGTTCACAGGGGCTTGTGCTTTTGTGACCATTCTGAAGGGCAGGTTTCAGACTCTGCGTCCTTTCCCAGCGGGGCAGTTGATTCAGCCTGTGGATGTGCCTTGCACAAGCTCTGCTACATGGAGGATAACGTGCAGGGTAACCTGGATGCTGTGTAGTGCACGGCCTGTGCAGCTGTCCATACCGGCCATGCCACCACTCATCCTTGGTGGATATGAACACGGTTTGACCCTAGCACTTAAGAGACAAACTGCTGAGCCCCGTTGCCTCTCGCTGAGCAGAATCCATGTCAAACACCGCTAGCCTTGGTTTTCCTTCAATCAGCTCATTGCTCTCTGACTTAGATTCCTCACCTATAAAAGAGCCAAATACACTCAGAGGGCACTGGGGGAGTCCCTGAGACACCCTGCAAGGTGCTCTGTGCCTTGCTAGAGTAGTGTGCACACAATTCACGTGCCCAGAAAGTCCCAGCAAGGCAGGTGTGGAAAAGAGAAAGGACCTGCGCTTAGGATTGAAACCTGCCTTTGAAACCTGGACCCCACTCCCTGTGAGCTGTGCAGCTAGTGTGTCCTTGGTTTGCATCTGTGAAATGCCCTGATTAGACTTCCTCAAAGGATTTTTGTGGCCGGGCATGATGGTGCACTCCTGTCATCCCAGTACTTGGGAAGCTGAGACAGGAGGATTATAGGTTTGTAGCCAGCCTCACCAAGTTAGCAAGGCCCTCATCAACTTAGAGAGACCCTGTTTCAAAATTTAAAAAAAAAGGGGCTGAGGGTGTCGTTTGGAGGTAGAATGTCCCTGGGTTCAATCCCTAGTGCAAAAAAAAAAAAAGATTTTTAAGTATTTAGTGCATGCATGTTCAAATTTCCTCTCATTTTTCCTTCCCCAGTAGCAGAAGTTAGGGGTTGGAGGAGGGGTTTGGGTCATGTTCAAAGCTCATGTCAGGTTAACCGACAAATATTAAGACTGCGATGTCTTCATTTTTTAAAAAGGGTCTCTGTGGATGGAGATAAAAGAGAAATGTTTCTGTTAGAAACTGTGCTTCTCAAACCACCTGGTGAAAAACCAATGTTCCTCCTTTTTTTCCAGCCCATTGTATTTCTAATTAATAAAAAGTAATTACTCAAAAATGATATGACCGAAATAATGAAATTTAAGATACAAGCCCAACATTGTATTGCCAGTAGGTTACAGGGGTGTAAGTTGATGGTGTCAAATCACTCTAAAAATGCCTCCAGGTGCTTGCTCTGGGTTTCTGGGTTTCTCTTGGCAGGGATGGGTAGCCAGCCATTTGCAGGCAGGTACTACCCACAGGACCACACTTGTATCAGTTGTCATCAAAACAAGCAGTTGTCCTGTGTGTGTCTGCCATGTGTGTCCGTGTGCGTGCACACACCATCTGATCTCTATTCAAACGTGTTTACCTCCCTTCTTGATTTCTCCCCAAGGTACTAGATCCTTTGGCAGAGACTGTATATGCTGTGCCTGGCCTGGAATAAACTCGTAATAAGTAGCTTCCAGTAAACACACTGAATGTCTGGGTGTAATTCAGGCACTTGAGAAAATAACTCATCCGTAGGCATTGGCTTTGTGCATTGCAAAGTTTACTCCAGGCAGTTGATATGGTATTGAATCCTTCATGTTAATAAAATGCCCACTCCTGCTTTCTCTATACCACCATCCTACTTCCTCATCAGAGGGTGACTTTGCTATTCCTGCAAGTTCAGGTTCAATGCAATAGAAGAGCTAAAAGTCAGGGGAGTTCAGAACAAAGGCTGTCTCATGAAGACCAGCCCCTGTGGCCGCCAGGCCCTCCACCCTAGTAGGAGAGTGTTTCTTTTAAAAAGAAATAATTGTGCTTTTCTGACTAAGATGATAACAACAACAAGAAGAAAAAAAAATCTACCTCCTTCTGAAAAGAAGCCCGTCACTGCTTTTAATAATAAACTCTTTGGCTACAAAGAAGAAACAGGCAGATGACAACAAAGAAGATATTATTAACATAATTTTATGTAATTGGATAGAGGAGTAATATTTATTTTAATATTACAGAGGAAATGTCCCACAATGCAGAGCCTGGATTAATTCTTTATATCTTTGGACTGTACTTATCAAATAAAATTGTACTTATGGAAAAAGCAAACACATCAATCTTGCCTCATCGTCAGCTGGCAAATCCCAGCAAAGGCTAATTGTATTATATATCTTCTGTAGCCCTGCCTGGTGTTCGCCAGGTCCAAATGCAAGGATTATTTATTACATGAACATATGCAATTTTCTTCTTGGAATCTGGGTTTGGAATTCCATGATGTCCTAAGATGTGGCCCTCTCCTGTGCAGGAGGGAAAAGCAAGACCCCATGAGTGGAACCCGTTGCAGAATACTGCCAGGATTATAAACATCTATTTACCTTAAGAGACAGCAAATCAGATCTACAAGTAATGTCCTCAGAAGGGCCTTAGGATGGAGGCCCTTGTGGGTAGAGCTCTTCTGACCTCCCTGCTGGAAATGCCCCAGCCCCCCGGAGGAAGCCTGGCTATGAATCTGCAAATATCTAAACCCATGTTTGACTGAATCCTGTTTGTTTGTAGGCAGGGTCACTGTGCATGTAAGTGCCCCAATAGATGCTCTATTCCCTCTTACTTTAACTCCACTTCTCCTCTTTCTCTCTTGTTCTGTCCTTTGTGTCAGATAAGACTCAGCCCCAGAGTAAAGGTCGATGGGTGCCATCTTGCCTGGTCTTGGCTATTTATCATCCAGACCCAGAACTACCACTCACTGCAGGCTAGAACAAGCACATTCTTTCTTTACTCTGTTAGCATTCCCCGAGGACCAGTGAGTGTGTTTTAGTGTTCCAGAGCATGTTTAAGCCTCACCACATTAGTAAAATAGATTTCTGTTTGCTTCATCTCACCATATTTCCCTGCATGGAGATTTGGGTACAAATACTAGTTATGGTAATGTTGGGTTTCTTTGTTATAATTTTTTTTATACATCTCTCCTTTAAAAAAATTCACAGGGATGTTGGGTGAACAATGGAGCAGAATTTGAAGAACCCTAGTTTCCTGCTCAAAGGACACTTAATAACATTAGACATTAGCACAGAGCTACACTTTGACTCTGAATCAACTACTCTCAACTTGGACAACTCTTGTGCCCTGCACACAGGTTAGGGAATTTCACATATTGTAGCCCATAAACATCACAGCTGCCCTGGGAGGCAAAAACTTCCACTCCAGCCCCTCTTGAAGATGGTGAAAATGAGACTCAGAAGCAAGTGAGACATAGCCCTCCATAGCAAATCTAAAACGATGCCACTTTCAGGGATCCCGGGGACACGTAATTCAGAGAGCTTCCCAGATAAGCCATTACTCATTTCCACAGAACTGGAAAGTTCCTTGAACTTTGCTCCCTTCCATTCATAAAAAAATGTTGTTATCAGTGAATGAGCTCACCACCCAATGTAATTGTAAATCCCTTGGCACAGTTAAGCTACATAATTGTTGGCCTCAACTCCCTTCTTTGAACCCTGGGGAATTTAAGTGTCCTCCCAGGCCCAGGGAGGTATATGCATGTCCCTGACCCTTTCAAGATGAGGAAGATGGGAACTCCCATCTATTAGCCAATTGTTTTGTTGATGTGCAAAGAAAGACTGGTCAGAATTTATCATGAGAATCAGGATCAGCTCCACTGTTCATGAGACCCAGTGCAAAGTCAAAACGTGAGATTTCATGTTCAAAGATTAGTAATAATACCTCTTGTGAACATGGGGCCCCATGTAACTGACCAGCTCACACAACCATGTAGTTGGCCCCACTGAGAGCCATCAACAAGCCAGAGAGTCACCAACCAGCCACTGTCATGAACTACTGGGAATGATCTAGAGAGAGGACATATCAAAAAAATATATGTTCTTCATGATCCACTGGCCTTTCAGACTCCTTTACGTTTGAAAGCACCTCTAAGATTGCCTTTGTCCAACAACTCTGACCTAAAGATCGAACCAAAATGGGTCTCTACAGAGTCCGCATCATGGCTCACAAACACCTGTGATCTTTTCCTTTCTGAGGTGAAAAGGAAGAATGAATTGCTGGTTCAGCAAAAGGAAGAGAGGATGGACTAATGGGAATCAGAAGGCACTGTCCCAGCCTCCCTCCCATACCAGGACGCCAGCAGTCAGGGAGTGGGGCAGACAGAACTTATCATCACACTGCATGTGGAGATGCAACAGACAAGAGCAGTAGAAAGAGAATTATGTATAAGGGGACAACTCATGGAATTAAAAATATCTACGACACCCCCAAGTCACATCTACGCTCCACCTGCAGACTGAATACAGCACAATTTAACCAGCATAGAGCTGTTGCAGGAAAAAAAAGAAAAAAGAAAAAATATGAGAGACATCCTAAGAGTGAGACCCCCTAAATTGACTTCTTTGTGAATTTGGAAAAGACAATCATTTTTCTACTTTAGTAGCAGGTCAAGGCCACAGCTGAAGATTAAAGGCCTTTAGCCTATGCATATTTTTACGGTGTATATTTTTTACTATGTATATTTTTACTGTGTGTATTTTACATTAATATATGGTAAACTTTTATGCAATAAAACGTGTCATTATAAAGAGGATAGCATAATTATCTCTGAAACTTTAGCACCCACAAAGAACCAGATAATAGAGTTAGAGATGTATCAAAGATTAAATAAAAATAGCACAAAGAAACAGGCATAAAAGAGAAGTATTAAGATATTAGGGGGAAAAGATGGGGAATTAAAACAGGTGGTCAACAGTTGAGCCAAAATCCTTCTTTCTTCTTTAAGGGCCAGGGGGTAATGATGATTTTTTTCTAGAAGGTTTTTCTCAATCATCCCCTTAAGTCTGACTCTAGGCTTAGATGTGCTGACATATTATTGTCTCTTCTCCCAAGAGGCACATTTAACTAAGGTATCGTCCATTCAATTTCAGGCAGACCCAGAATATGATCGCCTCTGCATCTGTTAAAGAATCACATCTCACCCTTCAATATTTAAAGGGGTGAGGGGTGGAAGTTGTATTGCAGGAACTTTTATCTTCCCCCCCCAAAAAATGTATACTTTGACATTTAACCAAATTAACAAACATTAATTGCACATAAAACCCACTTTGCTGAATTGCAATGAGCCATTTAACCCTATGGACCAAGCCACCCGAGAGTTTATAGGAGGAGAAGCAGACTTGGCAATTCTCAAGCACTAAGACACTCCGCCGCCTCCACTCAGGCTCCTCGGAGGTCAGAGAACTCTATGTTGCAGAAAAAGAATGTGAGGCCAAATTAGCAATTTGGCAGCATTCTTCAAAAAGAAAAATGTAACCTCAGGACTTTCCCAGCACTCTTGGTTCAGTCTTCCAAGACGTGGATAGATGGTTGTCTTATTCCTACCCAGGGCGAGGGAGCTTGCTTCCCTCAGCTTCTCCTTTCTTCGCATATATATAAAAATTAAGGAACATTTTTTTCTCATCTTCGATTTTTTGGGGGGTGAAGTGGGGTGCGTCTCTCTCTCTCTCTGGCTAATTGCTGATTTTCTCTTAGCCCAAGGCGATGACACTTCCTGTCACATCACTTTCCTCACCAGCAGTGGCTCATCACAAAAATCACCTCTCCCTACTGTCTTCTCCAAGATCTGAGGGGATCACAGGAATCCCTCTCTACTTCCTCTGCCCCACGTAGAGGGCGATGTTGGTAACACGTGACCTACAACCAGAGCTTTGTTCATTTTATCTTCTGGGAGACAAACTATCCGTCCCAAGAGGGAGGATGTGGGCCCGATCTGTTTTATTCATCATTCTGATTTCCGGGATGGACTGCTCATCAATCCATGTGAAATGCTCAAGGAAGGTTTGATAAATGAATAATGAGTGGTGAGATGGGAGGACATTATTTCTTTTTTATCAATAATGTCTTCCAAAAACCCAGTAAACTCTGTAGAAATCACATATGGCCACCAGAGACAGCTTGCATGCAGATGTCGCCAATACGTGATGTGCCTGTTCCGGAATTTATCTTGTGTGCACATCCCAAAGCAACGAAGCACAATGCATACCCACAGAACCCACCAAAGTAAGAAAGCACTTTTCAAGCCGGGCGTGGTGGCACACGCTTGTAATCCCAGTACTTTGGGAGGCGGAGACCAGAGGATCC